>CM038679.1:93748212-93967190 GCA_021605205.1 Aegilops longissima | reverse complement strand
GAACACCAAAGACCAGCTGGTCTCCTCCAACCTCTTGCTATTCCGAATGGAAGTTTGATCATATTGAAATGGACTTCGTCACTGGATTTCCAAAGTCCAAGCGTGGAAATGATGCTATCTTCGTTGTCATTGACAAGCTTACTAAAGTGGCTCATTTTCTTCCTATCAAAGAATCTATCACAGCAGCTCGGTTGGCGAGCTATACACCTCGAGATTGTCTCCTTGCACGGCATTCCACAAGTGATCTCTTCGCACCGTGGCAGCATCTTTACCTCCAAGTTTTGGGATTCTTTTCGAAGGCCATGGCCACCAACATTCGTTTCAGCACAGCTTTCCATCCTCAAACAAGTGGCCAAGTCGAGCGAGTAAATCAAATCCTTGAAGATATGCTCAGGGCTTGTGTCATTTCCTTCGGTATGAAGTGGGAATATTGTCTTCCATATGCCGAAGTTCTCCTACAACAACAGCTTCCAAGCGAGTTCGCAAGGCCCCATTCGAAATTCTCTATGGCGAAAGTGCCGTACTCTTCTCAATTGGTCCGAGACAGGTGAACGCCAACTTCTTGGCAATGACTTGATCACGAAGCGTAAGAAATGTGCAAAGTCATTCGTGAGAATCTCAAAGCCGCATAATCGCGCGGAAGAGCTATTATGATGATAAGCACCGTGATGTGGCTTTTGAAATCGGAGACCATGTCTACCTCCGCGTCTCCAATGAAAGGCACTCGTCCGCTCGGTATCAAAGGAAGCTTGCCCCTAGATACGTGGGTCCTTTCAAGATCATTGGCAAAAGAGGCGATCTCGCCTATCAACTTGAGCTTCCGTCCAACTTTGCAAACGTGCACGATGTGTTCCACGTGTCACAGCTTTGCAAGTGCTTCAAGACTCTGAACGCACTATCAACTTCAAGAAATTGACCTCCAAGAAGATCTCTTATCATGAGCACCCGTTGCTATTCTTGAAGAAACCGAGCGCAAGACTCGCAACAAGTCAATCAAATTCCTGAAAGTGAAGTGGTCACACCATTCCGACTGTGAAGCCACCTGGGAGCGCGAGGATCACCTCCGTTCCGAATATCCGGAGTTCTTTCAGTCCTAGATCTCGGGACGAGATCCTCTTGTAGTGGTGGAGTGTTGTAACACCCCGGAAGTAACTTTCCATATTTGTAACTCCAACTCTTGCCATTTTCGGCATTGTGATATGATATTCCCTCCGTGGTTGGGTTCTTCTTCTTTTTGCATTTGGTCCATGTCATGCATTTTATATCATGTCATCATGTGCATCTCATTTGCATACGTGTTCGTCTCATGATTCCGAGCATTTTTCCCGTTGTCCGTTTTGCAATCCGGCACTCCTATGTTCCCCGGCGTCCCCTTTTACGTTTTTCCGTGTGCGGGTACTAAACGTTCTCGTAATGGACCGAGGTTATTCAAGTGGCCTTGGTATACCACCGGTAGCCCACCGGTCAAGTTTCGGGTCATTTGGAGCTCGTTTGGTACTCCAACGGTTAACCGCACTCTCGCAAAGGCCTCTTTTAAGTTGCAGCCCAACACCCCTTCAAAATAGTCCAACAACCCATCTAAGTCACTTCCATGCTCTCCGTCGTTTGATCATGATCGTGTGGGCGAAAACTACACCTCATTTGGACTCTCCTAGCTCCCTCTATGCCTATTTAAACATCTCCCGTCCAAATCCGGGTCTTCTTCCTCCGAAACCCTAAAATTCATCCTCGCCGCCGGACACGTCCGCTGCCGCCGACGAAACCGCCGCCAGCGTCAAGCGCTAATCGGGCGCGACACGTGTCGCCGCCGCCCTCCACTCCCTGCGCTGCCATTCGCCCACCCGGCCGCTCCGGCCGGCCGCCTGGCCACACCAGCCTCCTCGCTTCTCCTCAGCGCCCAGCGCCGCCCGCCCGCCGCCGCCACCGGCGACCCGCCTCCAGCGCCCGGACGCCCGCCCTCGCCGTCGCCGCCGCGCCCGGCACCGCCTCCGGCCGCCACGCGCCCGGCGACCACCGCCGCCGCCACCCACACGGCCACCGCCGCCGCCGCCACTCGCCGGCCGCCCCGGCCGGCCCGCCTCCCCTCCTCCTCCGGCCTCTTCCGCGACTCCGGCGAGCCGCCGCGAGTCGCCGATCGGATCTCAGATCTGTCGATTGGGTTGACTTTCTCCCCCCCAATTTCATCTAAGTTTTAAATTCAGTGATAATTTATGGCATTTTCACGCATCATAACTTTGCATCTGTAGTCCGCTTTAGTGCGTGTAATATGTCAAAATGTTCGCCTCAAGAGTAGATCATTTCATCTCATTGCATCAGTTTCATTTGAGCTCATATTGATGCCCGAAATGCTGTTAGAAGAGGGCTATGTGATGTTAGTTTCGCTTTCTTAATGTAACATGCACTTTTGTTATTTTGCTATGATTGATGTGTGCACCCTATGAATTTGAGTCCTACATGTGTTTTGTAATATGCCATGCCATCTTTCCAGGGTTGTATGCCATGTATTTTTGTGATCTCTGTGGTGACTAGCACATGCATGCAAAGTAGGCTTCTGATGTTGCTGATTTCAGCCTGCTTTTCTTGATATTTTGATGCCATGTTAACTTGATGCTACCGAGAGATCAATGCATATTTTGAGATACTTCATAAGGATGTTTTGAACATATGGCTATGCTCTATCCATCCATGCCTTTGTTTGCAATTATGGAGTGCCATAGCTTGAGTCAATCGAGCTCTACTTTTGCTATCAAATGTTTCCTGGCAGATTGTTTACATGTTATTCAATTTTGCCAAGGTTGTTGTGGTTGATCCATGTATGCTATGATGTTGTTCTTGCCATGTATGTCTTCTATGCCATGTCTTCTTGATGTATGTATGCTTAGTTTATCATGAAAGGCTCTGTAGTGAGTGCTTTGAGCTCTTAAACATGCCTACTTGTTATCTGTTTTGACATGCCATGTTGCTGAATCATTACTAAACTTGCCATTTTGACATGGGTGTTACTATATTTTCTGATCCTTTTTGGCTTATGGTCAGTAAGGGACTTTTGTTCTATGCTTTGAGTAGATTCATGCCATGCCTTGTTTTGTATTATAAGTTCCTGTAGCATGTAGTTTTCTTGCTCTGAACATTGCTACTTGATGCTGTTTTTGCCATGTCCTGCCTGATATTTTTTGCACTTTTGCCATGCTTGTTTGGACCTGTTATGATGTGATTTAGCCGTAGCTCAGTGTTCATATTTTGTCAAGCATCTTGAGTAGATCACTTCCACGTGCTTTGTTGGTACGTTTGGGTGCAGTAGCTTAATTTCTTGTTGCTTGCTAAGTGGCATCATGCTGTTAATGGCAGATTTGTGCCATTCTTGTTTTGCTTGTCATTTGCAAACCGTGCATCCGATTCCGGTGATCTTTATATCGATTTCAACCGAAATCATCTCATCTTTCCAGCGGCATACTTGGTTTGCCAAGTTGATGCCTGGTTCATCATTTTCCTTCCGGAGCGCGCATACGCATTGCATATCACATCCCGCATATCATGCCATATTTTGCATCATGTTGATTGTGCATTGCACCGTGATTTATTGTGGTTCCTTTGTTTGTGTTCTTGCTTTGGGTAGAGCTGGGAGACGAGTACGTGAATGAGGAACCTGTTGAGAACGCTTACGAGGATCAAGCTTTCGACAACTCTGAGAACTTTGCAGGCAAGATGACCATACCCTCGAAATCACTTCTATCTTTGCTATGCTAGTTGCTTGCTCTTTTGCTATGCCTATGCTGCGATGCCTACCACTTGCTATATCATGCCACCCATATTGCCATGTCAGCCCCTAACCATCCTTTCCTTGCAAACCGTTGATTGGCTATGTTACCGCTTTGCTCAGCCCCTCTTATAGCGTCGCTAGTTGCAGGTGAAGTTGAAGTTTGTTCCTTGTTGGAACATGGAGATGTTGTTCCTTGTTGGAACATGTTTACTTGTTGGGGATATCACAATATATATCTGCTATAATTAATGCATCTATATACTTGGTAAAGGGTGGAAGGCCTGCCTTATGCAGTGTTTTGTTCCACTTTGCCACCCTAGTTTCCGTCATACCGTGTTATGTTCCTTGATTTCGCGTTCCTTACACGGTTGGGTGATTTATGGGACCCCCTTGACAGTTCGCTTTGAATAAGACTCGTCCAGCAAGGCCCAACTTTGGTTTTACCATTTGCCACCTAAGCCTTTTTCCCCCGGGTTTTCGCGAGCCCGAGGGTCATCTTTATTTTAACCCCCCGGACCAGTGCTCCTTCGAGTGCTGGCCCAAACTAGAGTGCTTTGCAGCGCCCCCTCAAGGAAACTTGAGGTCTGGTTTTAGTTGTACGGACTGCTCATCCGCTGTGCCCTGAGAACGAGATATGTGCAGCTCCTATCGGGATTTGTGGGCACATTCGGGCGGCTTTGCTGGTCTTATTTTATGGCTGTCGAAATGTCTTGTAGTCCGGGATTCCGAGATTGATCGGGTCTTCCCGGTAGAAGGAATATCCTTCGTTGACCGTGAGAGCTTATAATGGGCTAAGTTGGGACACCCTGCAGGTATTATCTTTCAAAGCCGTGCCCGCGGTTATGAGGCAGATGGGAATTTGTTAATGTCCGTTGTAGAAAACCGAAGTTGACCTCAATTAAAATACACATCAACCAAGTGTGTAACCGTGATGGTCTCTTCTCGGGAGTCCGGAAGTGAACACGGTGTTGGAGTTATGTTTGACATAAGTAGTTTCAGATCACTTCTTGATCGCTACTAGCTTCACGACCGTGCTTTGCTTCTCTTCTCGCTCTCTTTTGCGAATGTAGCCACCATATATGCTAGTCGCTTGCTGCAGCTCCACCTCAAAACTCTGTCCTTCCTATAAGCTTAAATAGTCTTGATCTCGCTGGTGTGAGATTGCTGAGTCCCGTGACTCACAGATTCTACCAAAACAAATGTAGGTGCCGACGATGCGGTCAGCAGGTGGCGCAACCGAGCTCAAGTGGGAGTTCGATGAGGAACGTGGTCGTTACTATGTGTCTTTTCCTGATGATCAGAGTGGAGCCAGCTTGGGACGATCGGGGATCCGTGTAGCATTTGGGGTATCTTCTTTTATTTTGGTTCCGTAGTCGGACCTTGAGTGTACTCTCAATGATGGATGTTTATTTATGTACTGTGTGAAGTGGCGAATCGTAAGCCAACTATGTATCTCTTTCCCTTATGTATTACATGGGTTGTGTGAAGATTACCTCACTTGCGACATTGCTTTCAATGCGGTTATGCCTCTAAGTCGTGCTTCGACACGTGGGAGATATAGCCGCATTGAGGGCGTTACATAAAGAAGAAGCTAGGAATATTCATGGTTGATCCCGAGCCTGAGGAGGACATCCGTTCTTAAGACTACATCATTATAGACGACACAGACTCCGACCCCGACAGCAATGATGGAGACAGTGATGACTATGAAGACGAAGCTGGAGCTGACATTATGGAGTCTTCCACTGATCAAAATTTCTAGTCGACCACCATATTACCATTAGTATTCTTCCATGTATATAGAAATAGTCCGTGAGATTTTGTAATGGTAGCTTAGACCGATTGTATGATCTTGTTTGAATTGAGTGGTGTGAAATGATTGTGTTTGTCTCATGTGCATATGGGTTTTGATTTCTCTTTAGGCCCCACTCTATTCTGTTCTCACCCTCTAAACCTATCAGATGCCTTCGAGATGTGACCCCGGATTTGTCTTCCCATCGGAGCTCACTCAGTTGATCCAATAGCAGAATGCCTTAATGCAGTTGCTAGTCCAGAACCAAGGCAACAACAACAACAACAACAACAACAACAACAACAACAACAACCCACCGCCACCACCTCCAGTTGACAACTTAGCCCGTTTTCTAAGGTTGAATCCGCTGATTTTCTCTAGTAGCACTGAGCCGATTATTGCTGATGACTGGCTCCGCAAGATTGGAAGGGAGCTGACCACCGCAGGTTGCATAGATGCGGAGAAGGTGTGCTTTGCCGCGCATCAGCTGGATGGACCCGCATCCTCATGGTGGGAGAACTACACTGTCACTTTCCCCGTGGCCAATGTCACTTAGGATCAGTTTCAACAAGCTTTCCGCACTACACATGTCTCAGCTGGAGCTATGAGTATGAAGAAGCGTGAGTTTCGCAACTTACGCCAGGGAAAATGTATTGTGGCACAGTACGTGGATGAGTTCAGCAAGTTAGCTCGCTACGCCCCAGATGATGTGGTCACAGATGCCGCGAAGCAGGAGAAGTTTATGGAAGGGCTGAATGATGAACCGAGTATGCAGTTGATGGTGGCAACATTCACCAACTATCAGGAGCTGGTAGACAGGGCTCTCATGATTGAAGGCAAGCAGCAGCAGATAGAGAGTCGCAAACGGAAGTATGGACAAGAGAAGTACAACTCTGGAGCTCACGAGAAGCCTCGTTTTTACCCCAAACTCGGGAGGACATACCCATCATAACCATGGAGGCCATACTCACAATGGAGGAAGCTCACACAACCACAGTGGCCCTAAGAATGGCAATGGGAGTGGAGGAAACAACAACCAGAACCGTTCCAACCCAGCAACAACCGCTAAGAAGGATCTGAGTCATGTTACCTGTTTCAAGTGCGGGAAGGCTGGACATTATGCCAATGAATGTCTTGAGGTGAAGAATGGTAACGGGAATGGAACTCTGGGAAGAAGCCCAACCCTTTCATCAGAGGGCAGGTGAACCACGTCAACATGGAGGAAGTTGAAGAGCAGCCTGATGCAGTTATTGGTAAGTTTTTGATTAAGTCATTTACTGCTATTGTTCTTTTTGACACTGGTGCATCGCATTCATACATATCGAGGGGATTTGTGGATAAGTTTAAGTTGCCCATCGTAGCCCTTAAGACACCTATGTTAGTAAGCTCACCTGGAGCGGAGTATATGGCAAGCAGAGGATGTTTTCAGATGCCATTGACCATAGTTAGGCATGCTTTCCCCTCGGATCTAATAATTTTGGAGTCACAAGGATTGGATGTGGTACTAGGCATGGATTGACTATCGATGTATGGAGGAATCGATTGTGCTAGTAAGTCAATTCTCCTCACCACCCCAGAGGGTAAATGGATCAAGTATGTGTCTCGGCATGCGCCAAGGAGGACCCAAGTAAATTCACTCTAGGGAGTTGTTCAGGAAGAAGTGCCAGTTGTGAAGGATTATCCTGATGTATTTACAGAGGAATTACGAGGCATGCCACCAGATCGAGATATAGAATTTTTAATAGATCTATTGCCAGGCACCAGACCAATATCGAAGAGACCGTACCGGATGCCCGCAAATGATCTGGAAGATATTAAGAATCAGATTAAGGAGTTATTGGAGAAAGGTTATATTCGACCAAGTTCATCACCGTGGGGAGCCCCAGTGCTCTTAGTTGAGAAGAAGGATGGATACTTGAGAATGGTTGTTGATTATCATGCACTGAATGAGGTGACGATCAAGAACAAATACCCACTACCGATGATCAATGATTTGTTTGACGAGCTGCAGGGAGCTAAAGTATTCTCCAAGATAGATCTACGATCAGGATACCACCAGTTGAAGATCCGAGAATAGGATATACCTAAGACAGCTTTTACCACAAGGTATGGGCTATATGAGTACACGGTCATGTCTTTTGGATTGACTAACGCCCCTGGCTATTTTATGAGTTTGATGAATAAAATGTTCATGGAGTTCTTGGATAAGATTGTTGTGGTGTTCATTGATGATATATTGGTGTACTCGAAGAATGAAGAAGAACACAAGGTGCATTTGCGATTAGTTCTCGAGAATCTCAGGGAACATCAGCTATACACCAAGTTTAGCAAATGTGAGTTTTGGTTGAAGGAAGTTGGTTTTCTCGGACATTTTATATCCAGAGAAGGTATAACAGTCAACCCTACTAAGGTTCAGTCTGTCACTGAGTGGTTGGCACCCACCTCAGTTGGAGAGATGCGCAGTTTTCTTGGACTCACAGGATATTACCGGAGATTCATTGAGAATTTTTCCAAGATTGCGAAGCCCATGAGAGAGTTATTGAAGAAGGACACCAAGTTCAAATGGACCGAAGAATGTGAGACCAGTTTTCAGGAGTTGAAGAAACGTTTAGTTATAGCCCCCACTACAAAAAAATACACTTCCGTGATGATACGTGTTTGTCACAGTAGGTCACGTTTTTTGTCATGCATGTACATCCATGACAAATTTATGATGAATCAAGATAGTCATACCTGTGCTGTCGTAGAAGTGTTCCATGACATTACCAAAATTATCATCACGGAAGTGTCCACTTCCATGACGATAAATCGCGCGCCACAGAAGTGCTTTCGTCAAGGGTGACCGACACGTGGCATCCACCGTAACGGAACACCGTTAAGCTATCGGGTCAGGTTTTGGATCCGATAACCAATTAACAGCCCCGACCAATGGGAAATTTCCACGTGTAAAATTCTTATTGGCGATTTAAACATGTGTCACCGTCGATTAGGTCGATAGGCGCCTATGATATCTCGACACGTGCCACGGCCCACCACTGGCCCATTTAGCTTACAAAGCCGGCCAGTTTGACTTGGTCAAAAGTTAACAGGCTGGCCCATGAAAAGCATGTTAACGGTCTCTTTGCAAATAGCCCATTTTACGGCCCGTTAACTCACAGCCCGTTAGGCCCTAAAGGAAATCGGCCCAACAATGTCATGTGGCCGTCGAATATAACACCAGCCCATTTCACTTTCGGCCCATGTATGGCCGACGATGTCTTTCGGCCCATATGAGGCCTTCATATCTTTCGGCCCTTTACAGGCACACGGTGACTCTAGCCCATAATGAACAGTAATTTTCTTTGTACCCATTAACGGCCCGTGATTTACATGGGCCGTTTCCAGCCCATGTTAGCTTTCGGCCTATTGACGGCCCATATGTTCTTGGGCTCCTTTTCGGCCCTCGATTACTTCCGGCCCGTTACTGGCCTGTTCCCCTAATGGGCCAAATTCGGCCCATGGCAAGAGTCGGCCCGTTACTGGCCTATTCCCCTAACGGGCCAAATTTGGCCCATGGCAAGAGTCGGCCCGTTACTGGTCTGTTACCCTAATGGGCCAAATACAGCCCATGGCAAGAGTCGGCCCGTTTCTGGCCTATTAACCCATTGCGCCGTTTCCAGCCCGTCCTATATTCTGGCCCATTAACGACCCGTTATGCCTGTGACAGAATTAAGCCTTTGCTGTCCCACGGCTGTTAACGACCCGTTACCATGCTGGGCCGATACCAATTACGCCTGATTACGCCCATGTAGACCCATTTATCCGACGGCCCGAGGCCCACCGATTCTGAGCCCATTTATCGACGGCCCATAGGAGACCCATGGATCCTACGACCAGATATGGCCCATGGTAGTTGCGCCACTAGCAAACCATGGAAAAGAAGACTAGGAAATAAATAAGGCGAAACTAATGCTAGGCTATTAAGGCGATTGCACAGATTACATCCACTCGGCATCAAAGATCGCCACCAGTGCAAATATAGGGAACACCCTACACTATACAAAAATGGCTTGCTGTTTTCTTCAGCCGGTGGCTGCACGTTAAGAATAAACTTTGCATCACACCAAAACAAATTACAACTATATAACAAAAGGAAGGTTGGCATAAAACTTTATAGTCTAGCAGATAAATGCACCACCGAAGTTCGAAGCTCGACCATTTGACTGGATCACACGTTTTCATGTTTGTATTGTCCGATGGAGCACCATAACCCTCGCCTTCATTTCCCTAGGCTCATGAACAACATAGCAAATGTCGATAGTCTGGTTTCAAAACCATGCATATCTTGACGACATTGAGCAATGTTTCTCCTTGTTTCACAAAGGGTCTCTGTTAGGGAATGGACTTGTGTCTGGAGCGCAGATACAACATTGCTTTGAGCTTGCATATCTTGATCATGAGGCAGTTTAGAAGATATTGCCTTAACAACCAACCCAAGATTACACAGAACGTGCTTTTGGCAATTTGTTAGTGGATGTCTTGACCCACCGCAGCAAGAGCCGACATTGCGGTTATAGTTGCCTCGCCACCTTCGTAAGGTGGCGGTTCCACCATTTTTCCATAGCTCATTTGGAAAGTTGAGGTTTTACATTAGTAGTACCGAACGTAAGATATTAAGGAGGCAGCAAAACCAAACAAAATAGCTTTGGTCTATATACAGAACTTATTCTGGTGAACCCATGTAAAATATTAGTTGTATTTTATTGCAAAGTAAATAATAAAACTAGGTTCCAAACATATGACCATGTACCGTCGCTAATGTATTGTCTATTTCTTCACATTGTATTGAGGGCTAAGGACAAAGAGAAGAAGTTTATAATACGGTAAGAATAGCATGACATCATTTATATCACAAAACAACTGAAAACAGACAAACAAGCAATTGTAACGTTGTGTGGGCAAGTCCAGCACGGAACTAGATTACGGGTCAAGATCAAAGGAACATCACTCCTCTCTTTTAAACCTTGTAAGGTGCAATGATACGCTAAGACAATTGTGTATAAAATTGAAAAGAGTAATAGACATTGGCTGCAAACCATGCAGTTCAAGGCACAAGTCGAGTAAGTAGTAGTTAAAAGGCATGAGGATTAAGGACTTACAACAATGGCTTTGAATGGTGTAGTCATGCCCTTGTTCTTGCTTGGTGTGACAGTCCTTGAAGATTTCCACAAGATTTGGTTCAGGTACTTTTTGGTCCTTGCGGGCTTTCCTCTGCATTTCAACAAGTCAATATAGATCGATAATATGGTATAGCGAAAAGAGTGAAACAACAGCTAATTACAAGAGCCTCGCGATGTGCAATATAGCTACGAGATCCCGTCGATGCATTGAATTTCACTTTAAATGCGGTTGGCCTTGTTCTTTGAACAGTTCACCTACAAGAAGATAGATTTGTGTGGCATGTGTAAATAGGACTTCAACATGTGATCGATCATATATATATAATGTACCGATACTTGGATCGCACCGGTGTTTAACAAGGCCCCTCCAGTCTTCATCCGATATATTTTCCACTGGAGATGTTTGGGAAAGTTCACTGTTAGCCTTGCCTTCAAAGTTAGTTTATCTTAAGTTATACCGATATTGTCGCAGAGCAGACTTGAAAACACGGGTGCAAGCTTGTCTGGTTGCATCATCTTGGCTATCCAACTTGAACCTCATCTGTTGAAAATTATGGGAGTCTTATTATCAGCAACCTAGAAAGTATGGGACAGAGCAAGACAATATTACTAGTTTCCATACATAACCATACTTACAGATAAATGGTCGAGGAAGGTGTTGAACTGGGTTTCATCTTTCTCATTCTGTCTTGAATCCATGTTGGGAGGATACGACATGACACCTAACGGCAACCGCTGCCTCGATACTAACTTGGCTGACTCAGTAGCATCAGTGGCCTTTTAAACCTGCCTCAAAATGGATCTCCATTCTTCCTCCTCTAGATTTAGTTAACCTATCGAGCATTATCCCTGATGTTTGTTTCCTCTTGCGCCTAGGTGCTAGTCCAACAACGAACATAGGAAGTGTTAGTGTACATCAAATTGTGAGACTACATATAAAGAAGCATGCAACTGTAACTTGACTCCGGCAACTACCTTCTTGCTGTTGAAGCTCACAAGGTTCATCTGATATTGCCAACTCGTCTTGTGTCAAGAGTGCTTGGGAAGTAGTGTCAGGTGGCAAGGGAGCTTGGGAACGTGCTGCTAGCTCAGTTGATGCACGAGTAAGTCGTGCAGATGGTGGTACTGTGGTAGGTGTTGCAAGAACTAGGGTTGTCTCTGCTTGTTTGGTGGCAGCTATTTGTTTCTATTTGGCTTTTTTTGCAACTCGTGTAGCATGGGATGCCATGTTTGTAGAATTTTCCGCTGGACTTTGACCTTCTATTGCACCATCAGTACCAGCAGAATCTGCAGGATTCATCCGCTTCTCATTCCTTGCCATTCTGTGTTTCTTCCTCTTTCTCTATGCCATGTTAAGTCAAGCCGACGAGAAAAACGAATAACAATTTAGTTCTTCAGAACAAATTGATGCGTGATGCAGACGAACTTAACTTTGATGTTAGACAACCACATGATAGGAGGATGTAATATGTATGAAGAACAGGACGAAAGAGATAACCAGAAATATGATGTGTAAACTAAGAAGAAGACATTTCACCAAATTAGAAGCAATGCAATGAAAGGTAGACATCATATGAAAGATTCTACAAATATCGCTCTGCCAAGTTAACAGTGTCTCATCATAAATGGTGTTTAAACAAATGTGAAACAGTACAAGAAATAAATCATATGCAAGATGCAAACAACATCACACTACCATGTTACAGGTCTCTCGTCATTAGTGCCATTGCATATTCACAGCATTGCATATTCACAGCTTATGACATGTAAACTAAGGAGAAGGCATTTCAACAAATTAGAAGCAATGAAAGCTAGACACCATATGAAAGATGCAACAAATATCACTCTACCAAGTTAAAACTGTCTCGTCATAAGTGCCATTTCAACAAATTAGTAGTACAAGCTAGAAAAGAATGTGAGATGTAACCTATATCATACTCCGAAGTCAAACGTGCCTTATGATAAGTGATAGTTGCAGGTTACACAACAGTAGTAATTTGATGTAAGAACATGGTGTGATAGACAGATATTGTATGTTCTAGAAACAGGAACACATGTCTTATTCAAGTATAATGTGTAAAGTAAGCAGATGGAATTCAACAAAATTAGAAGCAATACAAGCTAGACATCACACATAACATGCAACCACATATAACAGTGCCAAGTTAGAGGGAGCACCGGTGATGCTACACTAGGGGAGACGTGTTCATCATAAACACAACTTTGTTGAGTGTCTATGCATGTGTTGTCTTGGAAATCATCTTGGGGGTGTGGAGGAGTAGAAACTGTAGAGTCCCTCCGTTCAGAAGGAGCACCTTTATCCGCTGCCTTGCTAACTTCCTTCCGCTTTATTGATTTTGAATTTTCAAGTAAAACCGACAAGAAAAAGCAATAAAATTCTCTCTCCAGAACTCATTCATGCATGATACTGACAATCACTACTTTGATGTAAGGCAAACACATGATACCATGATGGAATATGTACGAAAAACAGGACGGCATGGCATGTTCACAACTGTTTGTGTAAACTAAGAAGAAACCATTCCAGCAAATAAGAATCAATGCAAGCTAGGCACCACAAGAAAGATGCAACCAATATGACTCTGCCAAGTTAAAAGCGTCCCATCATAAATGGAATTTCAACAAATTAGAAGCAGCGCATGCTATAAATCATATGAAAGATGCAACTAATATGGCACTACATATACTAAAGGTGTCTCGTCATATTGATTGATGCGGGATACTAAAAAACAATAGTTTTATGTAAGTACATGCTTAATAGACAGATGTACTATGTACTAAATACAGGAATGCATGTCAAATTAACAGGTAGAATGTATAAGCTAAGCAGACTAGCACATGCAGTTTAACCAGATTGGAAGAATTACAATCTAGAAACCATATGCAACATGCAACCACATATCACGCTGCCAAGTTAGAGCAAGCACATGCGATGCTAGTGTAGGGGAAATGTTGTAATCGACTACGGAGCTACATTCACTATCTTCATCTAGCATTTCTGTTTCTTGAGAATCATGTTGGGAGGCTGACGCTGCATTCTTTAAATGAGGAGTAGTCCCCTTGCCTGCCTTCCTCGTCATAAGTGATTGATGAGGGATACACAAGAACATTAGTTTGATGTAAGAACATGGTTAATACACAGATGTACTAGTATGTACCAAAAATAGAAAGACATGTCATATTCAAAGGTATAATGTGTAAGCTAAGCAGATGCAATTTAACCAAATTGGAAGCAATACAAGCTAGACATCCGGTGGAGTGGTGAGCATGATCATCTAGGACCCGAGAGCACGGTGGGAGGCGGGCTGCTTCGCCACCATCGCAGCTTTTAGTTAGCTTCGGTGATGCCTATCTTTCTTTGGGCTTGTCACTTTGCTCGGCCAGTTCCTCGACTAGCTAGTTGTCTTCCGGTGCTCACGGGATGGTGGTTCATGTAAAAAAATATCTTTCATTATCTTACCGACTTCGGCCTTTCGAATACAAGCTAGACACCATATGGAACATGCAACCACATATGACACCACAAAGTTAAAGCAAGCACTTGGGATGGTGGTTCATTGCGAGCGAGGTCATCAACTCCAGAGCTACGTTTACCGTCTACGTTTGCTGACACTGCACCCTCTAAAGCGCTGTAACGTGTCTTGCCTACCCGCATACGAAGCTGGAGCGACTTATCTCTTTTCTTTTCTGCTTCTCTCAAGGCAGAGTTTGAAATACCCTTGCATAAAAACACAACAATGAGAGTATGGGTGAAGTGTGTGCAGAACTAGTGCACTGTAAAAGTAGCAGATAGCAGGTGGCTGAAAAATAAATGACAGGAGACATATGATAGCTCTACAACATTGCATGGCAAACAAAATTAGATTCTACTCTGTATGATTTAGTAATATATGAGCACAGGAAATGCAGGTACTCTTCCAGCACACCACCACATGTGGTCATATCTAAGATAACAGTCGACTGAAAATAAATAGGTCAGTTGATTTTTTTAATGAACCATCCGATCTATAAGGAATGGGCAGATGGCCTTCGTCTACCTCCCGCCAGTCACTGTTGACGATCTTTCTCGAACCGCTAGCGACCACCGTCCCAGACCCCTGCCTCCGCCGCCCCGCCCTCCCATCGACCTCACACCACCGCCGTGCTTGGAAGCACCCCAAGGCCATCCCTTTAATCCCAGTCGACCTCCAGATCAGGCGCCAGTAGCTCTAGGCCGCACACGCCCCTAAGATAAACACCAAGGCGCTGCTTCCCCGGCGTAATAGGTGTACTAGCGCCTGTTACGCCGGGGAATGCTTCCGTTAATTGGGAATCAACTCGCCAGAAATTGAAATTCAGGGGGGCGACGGACCTCTAGCTAAGGTGAAATAGTATATGAGGAGAAACATTGTGCATCGCGAGTTACTAGGAACATCTAGTATCAAGAAGAAGCGGTCAACTAGTGTCTTCTGTGGGATGAATACCGTGCAAGCAGAGACGTAAGATTTGCACGAATAAGGCAAGAGGAGTACCTTTTTCGATTGCCAGTGTGGTCACCTCCACATGTCGCGCCGATCTTCTTCTTTTTACCGGGGAAACCGATGTTCTGGAGGGTGCAGGCTTGAACGAACCCATGGCCAAATTGTTGACTGTGTTGCCGTGGCCGTATGTCGGCAGAGGGGAAGCAGATCCGAGGCGGCGAAGGACGGCATAGCAGGAACAGCTCTGGTGCGGTGGAGGGTGGCGAAGTTGGAGCGGCAGCGGTGAGGCGCAGGACGGCGTGGTTGAACTGGCTCGGGTACGGACGGCTCGGCCTTGGCTTCAACTACTAGCCGTGGAGGGCGTTGCGATTGAGGTTGCGGTGGACGGCGACGTCGGGGTATCGGCTCCGGCGTGATGGAGGTGGGCGGCGGTTGATGGGTGGGATGGGGTGGCGGACGGAGGGCGCCGGGTTTCAAGGGCTGGTGGAGAGGTAGTTTTGGCGCCCACGGAGTACGAATGGGGAATCAAACGGGTGGGGAACCATGTTTGATCCAGGGACGCCCTTGTTTTTGGCTTTTTGAAGAAGATGGGGCGCTTGTTTGAAATTGGGAAACTACAAACTTTGCCCCCTCCTAAATTTCAGACCTCTCATGGGTCGGGGTAGGATGGTAATCCAGTGTCCCAAATAGTGGGCGGAGCGATTTGACTTCGCACATGTGTGCTTAGGCGGCCATTGTGTATGAATGTTTTTCGGAGGCGGTTGCGTGGCGTCTAGATGAAGCTACAAACCTACCCCGGTTTAGACCTTTGGACGTCAGGCCGGTAGGTTTCACGGGTCAGAGTTATTAGAAAAGTAATTTCCTTGTACTACCAAACATTGGTCTCACGCAGTTTCGGGCGAGTAGAAGCTCTTTTGGCGCTTCGTTCGAAATTTTGAAACACAAGCATTCACGTTTAGAGTACTCTTGAACTATGAGGATTGACCTAAATAGACAACGTTATATTTGACCTTGTATGTTTGAAAACCTCATTAAATTATCTGCTTCTTTTTGAATTTTTGACACTTGAAAATCCTATAACTACGATTATTTTGGAATGGAGGAGCTAAATTTGAATCTATTTTGTACAAGACTACATATGCTATTATGTACAAAATCAGAGCAAAGATTGGTGCCCCCATAATTTAGGTATGGTTTACAAATGCCATGATACCAAATTCAAATAATTGAATGGACTTCATGTTGAATTCGATTTTTTTAAACCACCTTAAGTTGAATTCAAATGTATGCTAGTTCATAGGTAGCTATTTATAATGTCCATTGTGTAACTTTCGTATGTATAATGTGCTTTACACACACAACATGAACTATACTCACGTTTATATTCGATTGCTAAAGCGATGCATTGTGCGGAGTTCAAAATACTAACTATGTGGATCAATTGTGTCGAATAATAACATAGACATGCTCAAATTCGATAGAATCTAGATGTCTGATGGATCAATGACCGCTCCTTACGCGAATTGCAAATATCATGATCCCATCCTAATATTTGGATACAATTTATATCTTTAATCAATGTGTAGAGCAGTCTTTTACGTGTAGTTTCACTTTCCATCGGTGGTCTCTCACACATGCTCACACTCTCTCTCCGAGGTGTCTTTCTCTTTACATGCTCTAGATATAACCCTCCCTCCCTCTTGTAACCATTTACAACTGTTTTCACTAACCTTTATCACAAGCACTCTTCCTCTCGCGAACATACACATGCACAATCCTCATCGACCCTTTCTATATACATGGACCTGCCTACGTGTCTCATGTACGTACATTATCTTTACGTCTGTCTTGCACGCATTGTCTCACACCTCTCTTCCTAATCGAGGAGTATGATTCTAGCAGAGCATTCTGTAGGATGCCCCTTAAAGTTAGGTTGGATGAATAGTAATATCAGAGATAAAGGGGTTACCTTAGTCCGAGAACCTAGGGTTACAAATCCTAGCCGGCTTTGTCAGTGGACACAGAGTCCTTCACAATTCTTCTATCTTTGTCTTGTACGACTAGTCATCCATGGGTCTTCCTAAATGTGTCACGGGCCGACCAATGTGGCGCAGGACGGAACCGAACGAAGGGCCTCACCTCGACCCACCGGACCTCACGCGGTGACACACCCTCTGCCCCCACGTCTCATTATCTTCTCACACCCACACATACCAACACAAACACCACACACATAGAAATTTTCTCCTGGTGCCTCTATTCCCTCCCCCCTTGCATATACACACTCAAGGGAATGGAATCTCTCGTCGTGACGTCATATTCGTCTCTCTCTCTCTAGACCACTCTCATTTCTCGTGCTATCTCTCCCACACCCCCCCGTCGGCCCCTCTATCCATGCCTCTCTCGAATACGTAATACACACACATACCTCTCTAGGCCCCGCCAAATGCATCAACTACACATTCACACATGTTACATCACGTACCCATTGATCTAAAAAGCCATCTCTTCATGTTTATTTCGCATACAACATTCCTTTTGAATAAAGTGTGGCCAAAAAATTATTTTAGAGTTTCTACATATATACAACATTACAAAGTTATATGGAGGAGTACGAACGCTAATTTGCATTGCATGGTGCCCAAAATGATATTTATTCCGCACTGTGAATTTGTATATTTTTATACTATATACAAAGTTATTCATAATAAAGAGAAACGAAGAGCATCTTTCTCTCCATCGCATACCCCCCTGTACACCCCTTTCACGTATGCACACAAAACTATCTCTAGGTCCTCTAAAAGTAAGGCCCCAGAAAATTCACGCATGTTTCATCTTTCTCTCGCGATATATGCAGTGATGATCATTGTATTTGAAGCGAAAGCACGATACGTACATTGGACTTCAGAATCCACTCATTACGGTCACCATTTATGTTTAGTGGTTATTATACAGTCACGGGCTCACCGTACAACTCTGTATTTGCTCATGACATGACTAGTTGACCAGTTAAACGCTCCACGTGGCACCTCTAGTGTTGCATCACATTATCTCACTACCATCACGCCCACCTGTCCACTTGTATCTACTCTACATCTACACTCTTATAAAATACATAAAATACACTCTTATAAAAAACAGAGTTGGTGATGATGGTGTGCCTGCCATCCTGCAATATAGGTCGTCCGATTTATATCTGACGGATAGGAAAGAAACTATGGCAATTTTGCAAAAAGGTACCCACACACCTCTCCACGTTTGCAAAAGGCCTTCCCTCATTCATCCTTTTCTCTCACAAGATAGACAAGTCATACAAATGCATCTTGATGTTCCGTGCAACGCACGGGCATCTTGCTAGTAAGAATGAAAACAAATGACAAAAAAATATTTGGACGGTGGTTTGAAGTCATGACCACAGGCACAGCGGACAAGGTGGCCTTGTATTGGTATGCTGAGCCGTCTGTTTTAACACACAGGAGCTGGTGTGGTGATTACACACACACACACACACACACACACACACACACACACACACACACACACACACACACACACACGCAGCACACAAACTGCATCCACGCAACACTCACACAAACACATGCACCCACGCACGCACGCAACACTCACATGTACACACGCAGCCACGCACTCACGCAACACTCACGCGCACACACACGCATGCATGCATGCACACACCAGTACACCACACGACCAACACACACTCTCACGCTCAAGTGCTCAACCTACGTGCATGAGCACACATTAGGCCCCAGCAGACACATACACAACCAGTGATTCCAGCGCGGGTTGGAGCCTTGTCGTGCTGCGTAAATTTGTGTTTATCGACCTTTTCCTATGCGAATGACAGGTGGGACCCACAAGGAACATGGTCAATTTAACTAGTCAACATGGCGCCACGCAGACTATTTGGCGGTCAACGAGTGCAATCCGATGCTGAACTATGAGCAAGTGACCGTATAATCACCGCAAAACGTATATAGTGACCGTAATCAGCTTATTCTGAAGTTCGGTGACCAGATTACGCTTTTCTCTCTCAGAGGCCCTTCAAAACTACATCTCTACGTTCTCGCATGTTACATCTAACAACTATGCAATACAAGACTACTACTACACTCTAACACAATAAATCATATGTGTTTTAGTTTTACTAGATATCATATTGTTACTTATAATTATTCGGTTTGCATACATTAAAATTGCCTTTGAAATGTATGGCGATATCATCTACAGCGTGGGAAAAATCTCGCCCTTTCCTATTTAATCGGGTTTGTATCGATGGATCGTATGCGACAAAAAAACTATAGTACTATCTGATACAAGTGACAGTTCATCGGGCGTCGTGTCATTTACTCCTCCGTCGTAGAGTGGGCGCCGCTTTCATAAATCTTCTAGTCCCTTTCGCCGACATGTGGGACATCAAGCTACCGGGTCCACGTGCCATACCGAATACTGATGCGAGCAGCGGGGTGAAGCACCCACCATGGCGCCGGCGTAGTAATGAGCAATGAGGCGTCAAATCACAAAGCTGCACCTTTCCCGCAGTTAAGTTGGAGGGGCGAAGTAATAATGCTAAAAAGATGTTGGAGGGATGAAGCAACCATCATTTCACTCGTTCTGAATCCGCTTCTCCTCATCTTCTTCAACTTAACCACGTGTTGCTTCTGCCGTTGTTCGCCTCATGTGGGGCGCGGATCGGCTTGGTAAAGCAACGACACGTGGTACCGCATGTTAGCAAACCGCCAGACAACGTCCTCCAAAATAAGAAGCCTAATCCTAGACTTACAAAGGGCTACGTAGCTGCTACATATACTTTCCATCTAATCTATATATGCCCCCCCTGATTTTCAGGTGGGGTGGGCCTAATCCTCTCCTTTAATCCAATCAAATAGTCCCGCATCACATCAGTTCGTAACTTTACGTAAACCATTACGTGGATGTAGCATTGCTCAAATAAGAAACATCCCCCGCCATCCGCGCGACAAAATCACCTCCTTTTTACTAATCTTGATTCTATAATTTTTTAGGTCAATATAATTGAGATTTGTATAGATAGCACACAGGAGCAAAACCAAGTGGTATGGTTAAGGGCATCCACAATATGTAGCCAAATGTGAAAATAGCTTTTGGCATCGTGGGAACCATTGTGGACGGTGTTGCCAAAGCCAAAAAGATGGAACCGAAGCTCCCTGATTGATTGATTGAAGGAATAGAAAAATGCAACGTCTCTCCTCTTTCTCCCATGCTTGGACACATGTAGTACAATATAGAGCACAGAGTCTACTCCCCTGTCCCTTATATCAAAAATCACAACGCAGTGAGGCGTCAAATCACAAAAGCACGGACGAAGCAACCATCATTTCACTCTTCGCTGACTCCGCTTCTCCATCGTCTTCTTCGAGAAACCATCTCACCGCACTAGTACTCCTAGTAGTACTAGTAAAGGACTTCCTGGATGCAAATAAGGCGGTTGTCTTGGCTTGCAGGCGCCACTTGCGAACGACTTACCGTGGTCTCCCTCAATGGTGTTCTCCGTCGAACGCACTTCGCCAAACCACAAAAAAAAAGATATCGTCGACGTCACCGCAATGGGGAAGGAAGTCAAATATAGTTACTACCTCCATTTTTTCGTACACAAGGCCAGTATATCAAAATTACAATTTGCAAAGGGCCACTAACACTAATCAAGGCAAAATTGATGGGGTTAGCAACCAAGGACATTAATGTCCCCTGCATTCATGCGGAAGTGACAAGGTTGGTTTGCATGGCGCTGCATTAATCAAGTGATGAGGAGTGAGATGGTTAGCTCTTTGGTCTTTGGAGAAAAAAATACGCATTAATTGACACGTGAAACGAGGATTTGTATCGATTAAATCCCGCGAAGGAAAACCATGCCTTCCTTTTTTAACATTAGTACTCCTAGTACGTACGTACTTATCCTGTTTGGGTCTAGGCCTTGCATTGCCAAACTTCGCCACACATTTTTGCCAAGCTTGCCTAAAGTTTTCAAAATGATAAGGAGGTACACTTGCAAGACGGCTGTCGCGTTCAAGACTGCACCCTCACACGGTCGCTCCTGCCGCCATGGTCGCACCGCACCCTCACACATCGCTCCAAAGACGCCGCAAACCCAACCAAGGGAACGCACCCTCACCGACACGTGTTGTCGCATGTGAACAAACCAAACTCAACCATCCTATCGCGACACATAATTTTCGTTCATAGAGTATGTTTATCCAACCGCATGTTGGGGAGTATCCGTCGCCCATGCGGTGGTCTGTTGGGGAAGAAGAAGAGGTGAGGAAGAAGGAAAGAAGGGTTAGAGACATAGGATATTCATCCAACCGCCGAAATGGTAGATCGACCCAAGTCGAGCGACTTTCATAACAAATATATGTTTTTACACAGCAAAAGATCCATAAAAACAACATCATAAAGAAAAACTATCACTGCTCGCGGAAAGAGATGGCCTCGTCGTCTTTGGCTGCCGGCGTGAACCAGCTGTCGCTGCCGACGTGTGTCTCCGCACCGTGGTTGTCCTCGGCCTCCAGCTATTCGTTCAAGCGGAGCGTGCGGGTGCTCTGCACGGACGAGAGCACAGCCCGGTTCAAGTCGAGGACGTCCGGTTCCGCCTGCAGGAGGGCCTCGATGGCAGCGGCATCCGCGCGCCGCGTCGAGTCGAGCCTCCGCCGCCCGGTTCAAGTCCAGGACGTCCGGTTCCACTTGCAGGAGGGCGTCGATGAGAGCGGCATCCGCGCGCTCTGCATCGAGTCGAGCCTCTGCCGCCCGGTTCAAGTCCAGGACGTCTGGTTCCACCTGCAGGAGGGCCTCGATGGCAGCAGCGTCCGCGCGCTCTGCCTCAAGTTGAGCCTGCGGCGCCCGGTTCACATCCACGACATCTGGTTCCGCCTGCAGGAGAGCCTCGATGGCAGCGGAATGCGCGCGCTCCGCTCGAGTTGAGCCTCTACCTCCCGGTCCTCCTTTTAGTATCGCCATGGTGAACCGCTGGTCCGCCTGCACCATGGGGGACTCGGACGCCGGCACGAAGTCGACGTCCATCGTCTCATACCCATCGGGGGCCTTCTGCGCTGCGACCTCCGCCATGAACATTGGATCGGCTTCCTCCTACTCGTAGCTTGGCTCCAGAGATCTCGGGGATTGGCCCGCCGCAAAGCGAGCTTGGGAACGGAGGTCTGTGGTGCCGACCACCGCCGGGATTTCTGCACGGCGCTCCGGCGTCAACATCTTGTAGTAAGTGATCTTGCGGCGCACCATGGCTTTCCGGTGAACTAGGGGACGCTTGATGCGGGCTAGGGGATCGAAAGGTGGGGGAATGGGCTAGAGATTTGGTGTGGTTTTAGGGCAGTGGCTGGCGTAGGCCGAGCAACGAAGGTTCTGGTGTGAATAGTGGTTCCGGTGATGACCGGTCAATCGGTTTTGACTGTACATCGCTCTTGTCGTGTTCGCGTTGCAGCCAGGCACGCTCGACCCTCCACGTCGCTCACCGAATGGAACGTGCTTCGTCTTGCGTTTTCGCTCGCTTGTGGGACCGTAGTTGAGAGCAAACCGACGTCCCTCCCCCTCCCCCGCCCGCGTCATTTATTATACCACCACTCCCTCCGTTTTATGCGGAGTAAATTAAAATATAGGGAGTATACTACGGATGAGGATCCCCTGACGTGGCCGAACCCATTTAGTAACTGACATGCGGGGCCTAGCAAGCATGGGGTCCGCTAGTAAGTGACCGAAAGGGAGGGTAAGGCAGGGATACCTACGTCAGAGGATCCACTTCCACTATACTACTTTGACCAAATGTTAGAGTAATAATATATGACATGCAACTTACACAAATGTTAGAGTAATAATATATGACATGCAACTTACACAAAGCATACAGGGTCTAATGCATTTTTCGAGGCTAACTTTGACCAAATGTTAGAGTAATAATATATTACATACAACTTACACAAAGCATACGGTCAAATTCGTATGTGCAAGGAGTTTCCAATGATATAATTTTCACATTATACATCTCATGTACTATTAATCTTGTCAATAGTCAAATTGGAAACCATCTCGAGTACAAATCTAGGAGTATGTACGAATCTAACAATATTGATTGGGTGTTGTTGAATGTTGATACCTTTTTTATAAAAGTAGAGATACTTTGACTACACATAAAACGTATATGTAAACTAGAAATGATAGGAGGGAGTATATTGTACGTTCAAAAACGAAACGAACATTGAATACCCTTTATTTATGATTTGCGGATGCTATGATCACCAGTTTAAAATTTTGAATCCGCCTTAGGTATCACATGCCCCCACTCGTTCCCTCTCGGGGTCCAGAGATCTATTGAAAGAGGACTAGGGTGGGTACATGCGAATGATACTCGGCGGAATGTTCAAATGAGGCATTCGGGAGGATGGACTCGACTGGAGGGCGACATGATCGATGGAGAAGAGGGTTGGAGAGGAATGAGAAATAAGCAAATGCCACATGATTATACTTGAACGGCTCAAATAAACAATAAGTTGTCTCGCTTGGCCTACATAGTGAAAGGCCTAATGCGCAACGCGGAGCACTGATGCTCGAATATGGCCGGGAAAACAGGGAAACCTACATGTCGGCACACCCGTCAGGACGACGTAGCGCAGACTAGTCCAATAGAGGAGCTGGCCCACGACCTCCTCGCTACTGAGAACCGTTCATGTGGTTCGTTGGGGCCAACAACGGGGCGCAGCTCCAACACCGCCTCTGGACACGGCGATCGCGGTAAGCGACACGCTCATATCATCGCTAGACAAGGTCGGTTTTAGTGTGCCGAGGGTGGCGTTAGTGCTGTGGCACGACCAACGGTATGTTTGGTTTGTGCCCAAGGTTGCCCCATCAAAGCATTGGGTAGCCAAAATTTTGGTTGAGGTATTGGTTGCCCATGATTTGGCCGACATTGGCAAGAAAAATGAACTAGAGTTGGCTAGAGTTCATTGGCATGCCAAAGAAACGGCAACCATCCAAACAAAGACCAATCTTTGGGTCATGACCAAAATTTTGGTTGAGGTATTGGTTGCCCATGATTTGGCCGACATTGGAAAGAAAAATGAACTAGAGTTGGCTAGAGTTCATTGGCATGCCAAAAAATGGCAACCATCCAAACAAAGACCAATCTTTGGGTCATGACCAAAATTTTGGTAAGGTGCACTTTGGCCACAATCCAAACACACCCCAACACCCGGCTCATCGAGAATGCACGGGGTGCCGCGGCGCGTCCGCGGAGTGGTGTAGCGCGGCCAACTACATCATCTTAACCTGAGACCATGCCGAGTCGTCTTGCTTTTTCAATGACATGCGGGGATCACATGTGAGCAAAGGGCATCTCCAACGTTGCCACGACCGCAGCTGACTGCCCTGGCACACCAAAACCCTCGTCCCTCACGCTGTCGCGCGGTGCGTTCCCAGCCGGCGCCAGCTGCCCGCTTTCATGTCGTCCGTTCGTATGTCGTCGTTAAGAGGCTCGGTGCCCGAGGAACCAACTCCGGCGACTTAATGACGCACCCGGACGCTTGGCCTCACCGGAATGCGCTACTTAAAGCGGCAACGCCCAGCTAACCTCCACACCATAGCGCATTGTCCTCCTACATTGCACCACATCTGCCGTGACCGCAAGTGCGAACGCTCTGCGGGAGAACTTGTCTTCGGGGATGAAGCTCGAGGTCGCCACCCTCGCTCAAGTCGCCTTTCGCGACGCAATAGCGGTGTAGCCGGACGCGGAA
Organism: Aegilops longissima; assembly: GCA_021605205.1. Classification (NCBI taxonomy): domain Eukaryota; kingdom Viridiplantae; phylum Streptophyta; class Magnoliopsida; order Poales; family Poaceae; genus Aegilops; species Aegilops longissima. Next base: position 93,942,204 of record CM038679.1, on the reverse strand, counting down.
GCGACCGCACAAGCGGTGGACACTCTCGCGGCCGACGACGGGAGCACCATCAGCCACGCGTCCTACTTGATGCCGTCCAATGTCCGGCACCGCCGAGGTCGGGGACTCCTCCGAGGATGAGTAGGGCGTGGGAGGCGGCAGGGCATGGTGTGCCAACTGACAGGTCCGTATCCTGTGTTCTACTCTTCCTCGCCGGAGACCGCACCTTCACTTCACGGGTCTTGAACCCCGCCCCCGTACACAGAGATTGCATATGGAGGACGTCTGTCGCCGCCATAGAATAGGTTTAGGGTCGGGTTTCTTTTATTTTTCTGTCCTATAAAAGTTCGAAATGTAATGCAAATCTGCCGTGTTTGCATTAATCTCGGCCAGTGTATATGAACTTTCACAATAATATACATATTGTAGGATTACTAGCAAGATGCCCATGCATTGCACGGAAGATCAAGATCTTGTGGGAGAAAAGGATGAACGAGGGAAAGCCTTATCTGCAAATGTGGAGAGGAGTGCGGGTAAATTGTCATAGTTTCCTTCCTATCTGTTAGATATAGACCGGACGGCCTATATTGCAGGATGATAGGCACACCATCATCACCAACTCTGCTTTTTACTGAACCGAGACAAATCTAACATGCGAAGTAAAATAAAGACATAGGGTCTATACATACACAAATTATCTTAGGCACTCCAATAGTACGTCCACTACACATTCACGCATTCACATCTTTCTACATCTACGGGAACCTACGAAAGGGTTAATGTAAATTGCCTCTCTCTCTCCTCCCCTGATTTTCATGGTGGTGGGCCCCTCCCTCCCCCCAATCTACAATCAACAGCTCACATGTTTTACATTATGTTAATTACGTAACTGGGATTACGTAGGTGTAGCATTACTCGTCCTAAAAAACCCAACTAAGCCAACCTCCCAGCATATCGCGCAGGAAAAGACCCGGCCGCGCCGTTTCAGTCGGGATTACCGGATTACTAGTAGTAGTATTGATGAATCGCGCGAAGCAACAAATTTTTTTTGAGGGGCGAAGCACCTAGTTTAAAAGGAAAAAAGGCGGTACACTCACAGCACTCCTGTCGCGATCGCATTGCACCCCACACACATTCGGTCCTGCACACGGCTCACGCAAACGGAATGCGCTTCGGCTTGCCTCTTCAGTGACACGTCTTGGAGAAACCGACCATGCGCCAAACTCCCCCCACCCACCGCGTGAAAATCCTCCCCCCGCCCACACAAAAGTTCCCCCCAAATCCGATTCAACCGCCTTGACCAACTAGCCAATAATATCCCCCAAACCCCCCTCCCCCCCCCCCGCCCCCCTCCACTCCATTCGCTCCGCCAAAGCCGCCCTCCCCGCCACGCCGATACGTCGGCGCCGCGGTTCGGTGATCCTCTCGCTCCCACAGTACGCTCTCGTAGACTGCCGTCCTCTAGCCGCGCCGCCACCTCCGGCTACGTTCTTGTGGATGCGCACGATGGTCAGCGCCGCCACCGCTGGCGACATTCGTGTGGAGACGCACAGCGGTCAGCTTCTCCCACGGTACGCGCATTCTAGACTGAGACCCCATTCATGTCGGTGTAGCGCTGAATGTTAGCTGATAGACGTTGTTAATCTCACTATTTGCCAAAGTAGTTTACTGTCAATATGCTCTGCTTAAGAAGCTTCCTTGCCCTATTTTGCACTCAATCTGCTTAGCTGAGATGGCATGCCAAGGCCCATTAGTTGCTAAAATATCCTGCCATATATTTATTGTGACGTAGATTGCCATGGTCTAGTAGACAATCTGTTAGGTGAAATAGCTCTACACCGTTTTATACTCGATCTTTGTTGCTGCGATGGCCTTCGATAGTTTGATGGCTGTGTGCTCGGCCTCATTGACTGCTGAAACAGCCTGCCATAATTTGGCACTCAAATCTGTTTGCTGAATTAGCTTTACATATATTTCATTACTTAGATCTACTCGTCCAAATATCTTGCCATAGCTTTAGACATCGACCTAGGTATTTTTCTCTGGACTTCATAAAAAAGCATATATGTTTTTCCTGTAATATCTAGTAGAAGAACTAATTTGTATGTCTAACAGATGGACATGACTTGGATAACTTCTGCTCAAGGATTCTCCGTTGCATATGTCGAGGCGGTTGAAAACTTCATGAACTTTATCAGAGCTGAGTACGGTGGTCCGAAATCAGATGTGCTCTGCCCGTGTAGTAGTTGTATGAATTCAGTTACAAGACCCGATCAAGCTGTGCAAAATCATCTACACTTGTATGGGATGTCGGTCACATATACTAGGTGGGTTCATCATGGTGAAGCTGTGAACGTCAATGTTATTGACTACGTGGAAGCAGCAGATCACCATCTTGATCTGCCTGATGCTCAGGTGGAAGAGGAGGAGGAGGAGGTGGTGGTGGAGCCAGTGAGTTTGACCAACATTGAAACAATGCTATGAAATGCTCGTGCATTCCCTGAAATTTCACCTACAGAAGAAAAACGGTGGGCCCGCATGTTGGAACAATGCAACATTGCTGTCACCCGAGGAAATAAGCTGTCAGTATTCTCAGCTATGGTCACCTTTCTTCAGATCAAGACATCTGAGTGGATGACCAACAAATCATTCGATGCGATGTTGGCTGCTTTCGCAAATCTTTCCCGGATCTTTGAGCTGCCACACACCTCTGATAAAATGAAGAATTTCCTTCATGCGGTTGGAATTGGATATGATATGATCCATGTTTGTAAGAATAATTGTGTTACATTCGGAAGGATTATGCCAACAAGTGAATGCTCGAAATGCAAATCATCAAGATGGAAAGATGGCGATCTTGTGAAGAGGATTCCTCATAATGTTACGAGACATTTTCCAATTACACCAAGATTGCAGAGGTTGTTTCATGATCTTTGAAACAAGAGAGGATGTCTTGTGGCATTCTAGGAACCAGAGTACAGAGATTAGAATGTAATGAGCCATCCATCTCATGGTAGTGAGTGGAAAAGCTTCAATGATAAACACAAAGAGTTTGTCTGCTGACCGAGAAACATTAGACTTGGCTTAGCTTGGATGGATTTAACCCATTTGGCCACAGAGCGCCACATATAGCATGTGGCGGTGCTTGTTATCCTTACAACATGCCTCCAAATGTCGCACCAAAGAATCAAACTACATGATGGCCTTGCTCATCCCAGGTCCAAAAAGTCCTGAAAGGATTTTGATTTGTTCATGGAGCCTCTTGTGGAGGAACTTCAACAGCTATGGAAGGGTGTTCTCACTCGAGACCTATATAGCAGCCCACCAGCTGATTTCTTTCTGCATGGTGTTATAATTTGGTGCATCCATGATTATCGGCTTTGGGCACTATGTCGAGGCGAGCGACACATGGTTACAATGCATGTGTTCACTATGACAGAATCATTGTCATCACACGCAATACTTAGCAAGATCTGTTACATTGGACACCACCGTTTCCTTGCCAAGGACAAGTCGCATCCTAGAAAATACCAAAGACATGTGTTCAATGCAAAGAATGAAAACCGTGATGCACCAAAGAGGCTCACCGCCGATGAGTTGCAAGTGGAATTAGAAGGTCGGGGCATATTACACGGTGAAACCATCCCGTAATGGTAGCGGAAAAGGAAGCGGCAGGTAGAAGAGAGATTATTGTTTACCGAAAGTCCACTTTGTGGGACTTGGAGTATTGGAAAGATTTGGATCTGTGGCATAATCTTGATGTGATGCACATCGAGAAAAATATATGTGACAGCATTATCGGCACACTTCTTAATATTGAAGGCAAGACGAAAGATACCTTAAAATCTAGGATTGATTTGACACACTTGGGTATCAGAAAGGATTTGCAGGTGCAAGATGAAGGTAAACCATGGGATATGGCACCAGCTGTGTACGTCTTGGACAAGGTAAAAAGAAAAGAATTCTGCGAGGTCCCTTCACGTTTGAGATTCCCACATGGATTTGCTTCCAACCCTGAAAGGAGAGTCAGTGCAGATGGAAACAAGGTACAAGGGTTGAAAACTCATGACTGCCACGTCCTACTTCAAAGGGTTTTACTTGTTATCCTTAGAGGATTGGGCATACGACTTATCTGAGCAGTTGCGGAGTTGGGAAAATTCTTGAGGAACTCTGCGGTAGAAATATCGGGATAGATGCTTTGGGCGTCTTAGAGACAAGATACCAACTATCCTATCGACCTTGAGAAGATATATCCTCCAGCCTTCTTTGATGTGATGATGCATTTGGTTGTTCATCTACGATGAGGCACTACTTAGAGGTCGATGACAGTATGGCTGGATGTACCCTATTGAAAGGCGGCTAGGCACTTTCAAGGGCTATGTTAGGAACGAGCTAGACCCGAGGGTTCCATTGCAGAGGCCTACATTGCTCTGAAGCGTTGACATTCTGCTCAAAATACATTGAAACAGTTGATCAGCTTAGCAAAGAGGTGGGTGAAGACAATCCGGGCTCAATGTTTTCGATTATTACATTCGAGTTACGAGGAAGAGCCGACAAGAGGACAAACCTAAAGATTTGGAAAAAATGGTTTGGTATGTGTTGAATAACTGTCCTGAGATACTACCTAATATCAAGTAAGTGCAGTACTGCACCTTATACATTGTAATCTACTAAACTTGCAACACATTCTTATATATTTAGATGTTTGACGCGATCACTATGATGTGCAGCATCTACAAAGAGGAGTTACTGCCGCAAAATCCAACAAACATTGACAAACTGGTTATGGCAGGATTTGCGAAATGGTTCAAGAACCATGTAAGATTTTGAAGTGCACTGTCAGTTTTCTTAATATACTAGTACATAAGATGATCAACTTGTCTATTTTCTAACCATAGGTTAAGAAGATGCGGGAGGATGGGCAGGCAGTTGATGATGCCCTTTACTCACTAGCAATGGGTCACGATACTCGGGTAAGACATTATGAATCTTGCGTTGTTGGAGATGTGCCCTACAACACCCTTGCACGAGACGAAGGCGGGAAGACACAAAACAGTGCCATCATGAGCACGGATCGTATGACAAAGAGACAACTGAAATGTATGCTAACATAACAGACATTGTTCGGTTGCATTATATCTCGATTTGAGGATCATTGGTGTGTGGTTACATTGTCTTTGTCGTTGGTATAACCTGTTTTCGAGGATCGCAAAACCAGAGCTGATGATTATTTCAAATCCATCAATGTCAAGGCGTACCGGACCAACGAGCCTTTTATTTTGGCAAATCAAGCAACACAAATATTTTTCTTGGAAGACACATTTGCACGTGCGATGGTGGAGAGTATTGCAAAGGTTTGAGGAGAGGAATTCGTTTAATGAAGTTGCACAACAAGATGATGCTTACTTTGCTCTGATGTACAAGATAACACAGATGTTCCTAATATCTTTGAGAACCATCATGTCAATGGCGCCGGCGAAAAGATTGCCTATCGTGCTGTGGACATACAAGAGTTGATCAAGAAGAAGCCAACGTTCGAGGACGTTGAGGATGAAGAAGAAGATGACACCGCGGGGAATTACGATTCAGATTGGTACACATGGCGAAGATGTTGACGTTGCTGCTACGGATGATAATTACATTGCTTTTGTCGTATTTTCCTGTCAGAAGACGTTTTTTATCTACTATGTGAAATTGTGTTTGCTATGAAACTGAAACCTGATGAACATGTTGTTTAGTATTTTGCTATGAGAACATCACTTGTTATGTATGTTGATTTGTGTTTGGTGATTGTATGACAACTAAAACATGATGACATTGTTGTTTAGTTGTACTCATATTTGGCTGTGAAACTTGAATTTGATGACATAGTTTGTTGTTGGACTGCAATTTGCTCGACGTCTTCGAATGAGAACAAAGCTGACCTGACAGGGCCTCTGGTATTTATTTATTTATATGAGCAAAAGGGGATACCCCCTGATTTCCGTTAATAGAAATCATTAGATGTTCACAACACTACGCCCAGCCTGCTACGGGTTTCATTCATTACTAGTTTTAGCAAAGTGCTCATGTCGTAGCCAATTGATTACATCACGAGTGCTACATACACCGCAAATAAAGAGACAATCATCCTCTGAGCACATCGATTTTGCCCATTATCTTCACAAGCTCTTTCATCTCCTCATTCTTTGTCAAGGCCGTTCAACAGCTGTTGCTTGGCCATGATCGGAGGAACTACATCTTTAACCTTCGCTCTACATCTTCCTCTTACGCGTTCCTTGATTACTTGTCCAACACCCCAACCTGCTGGTATTGGGATTCCTCGGCTAACCAAATAATCAGCGTAGTTGCATTCCCCATCAGCAACTTCCCAAAATACAAATCACACGAATCTTCCCTTTTACGCATGAATCAAATTGGAAGATCATCAACCAAACTATTAAAAAATCTGCAACTGAAAGCAGCGAACAACACTTAAACATATTATTACCCCATGATTCGGGCATTTGTAGAAGACTTCGGCCAGGGTTGCGGATTGTGGTTGAGACGCGACGGATGACTCTGCGTGATTTGCAGCAGTGGCACCACACCAACGGCAGCGGGTTGTGATGAGTAATCGGCTGCGGTGCGGCGTGCGGCGGGGTGTGATGAGACCCACAGGCGATGAATGCGGGTGGCTACTTGGCGCATATCTGGTTGTTGCTGCTTGAAGAAGCGGTGGACGAGCAACCAGCGGACATGGTTGTTGCGGCGAGCTTCGATGCTAAGCGAGTAAGTAGAGAAGAGGAGAAGCGAGTGTTGGATATGTCAGTTTCATTACTTGCAGAGTAGCATAGCACCATATATAGTCATACTCTAGGTTTGGATTCGAACCAGCTACAGGAGCACGTCTTTATTTTTTTCTAAAACTCGGCAACGTCTCTTTACTGGTACACTAACTTGTTATGTACACCTTGCCAAGTCTTTGATTTTCTTTCCCTTTTTTTTTGTGACGAAGGAAGGAGGACTAAATTGAGAGTTCCTGGGACTCGAACCCAAGACCTCTCGGTTGAAAACCAAGGGTGCTAGTCACTTATGTGACGAACGTTCCCTGTGAGGAGGACGGCAGACGAACGCATTTTCCTCGCAATTTTCTTCCTATATATAAAAAAGTATGCTACTTGGTGTCCGCTTAGTCAAAAAACGATTGTGCCAACCTTGATCGTTGGATTGACATTCAACGTCTGCCGCGTTTCTTCAGTCTCTTCTTCCTCGGGTCGCCAAAGCCAAACCAGCGCCGGCGGGACCGCCTGCTTCCGCCTCCCACGGCTGGCTGTGATCTTCCCCGGCTCCTGTTCGTTCCCGTCCGAGGCCTCACCACCGTCCTCCGCCTTGGTTCGCTCGCCACGGCGCCGCCCTCCGGTGTTGTCAACATGGTCAACAACCGAGAGGAATAAGGAGATGACTGTACATGGTGAGTATGACAGTCGGGACCCAACAACGTGCAGTAATTTTGTTTTTTCTGGACGGAGAAGGGTATCAACTGGGTTGTGCAGGACCCGTGGCCCGTCTAGCCCAGGCTTTTATTTCATATGTTTAGCACATGACCAGCCCAGTTTGTTTTTTTCCTTTCTGAAAAATGGCTAGCCAGCTTTTTTTGCAGAATAACCAACATAGGCCTACTTGCTTTTCTCGCCTGCTTTGGGCCGAAATCTTTCAAGGCGAGGAGGTTGCATTTGCCCAGAAAATGGGCTATAAGTAATAAGAAATGGGCTATAAGTAATAAGAAATGGGCTATAAGTAATAATAAATGGGCTGTAAAATGAAAAAATACAGCAAACAAGCAATTAGTTCCAAAATACTGTTTTTTCAGATTTTGATATTTTAAATTTCATTGTTTTTGTGCGGGTAAAATTTCATTGAATTTAAAATAAGGTATATTTAGATTTAAAATTAATTTGAATCTGGCTAGAAATCTCGGGCTGTATGCTGTTTGGGACAGATTTGGAGGCTGACTTGTGGGTCTACTAGATTGGCATGTACTTTGGCTTTGTCAACTTAGTCCACAAACGATTCTAGCAGCAGTGACCGTTGGATGTTAATCCAATGGCCGTGCTGCTTCTTCAATATCTGATCTTCTTGCTCCAAATTACCCAAACCAGCTCGGTGGGACTGCTGCTCCGCCTCCGTGGCGGTTGTCTTTGCCGCCTGAGCCGCACCGCCCACCCTACTTCATTGCTGGCAGGCCATTCCTCTACTCACCCACACCTCCTGTTATTTTCTGGCGACGGCAGCTGGACTAGTAAACCCTCGTACTCCCCACCGCGTGGGCAACCATTGCCGAGTCTTCCCCGGCTCCGTGTCGTTCCCTTCCTAGGCCTCGCCGTCATCCACCGCCATGGCGCTCTCGGCGTGGCCTAGTTAACGTGATCATCGAACGATATCCATCGGTCGTGGACTGTACGCGCAAAATAATGATTCCTCCACCTGACAGCTGGCACCCACCGGAAGGGCCTCTGTATTTCGCGAAAAAACGTTCCCCCCGCTGACATGTCGGACCCACCAGCTATATCTTCGCACGCAAGGAAGTACCTCCTTATTACGCACAAAAAAATGAATACCCCCTGCTAGCTGGGACCCACCATAGTGGGAGGATGACTTGTGGGCCAACTAAGTTGACGGGGACGGAGGGCTTTGTCAACTTAGTCAATATGAACGATTCTAGCTCCAGTGACCGTACGATGTCCATCCAGCGGCCGTAGTGCTTCTTCAACCTCTGGTCTTCTTGCTCCGGCCGCCCAAAGCAGCGCGGTCGTGCCGCATGCTCCTGCCTCCGTGCCGGCTGTCTGCCGCAGAGGCCTCACTGCCCCTATTATTCCCACATGGCGAGCCTGCGGCGGCAGCAGCCTCACACCGCAGCCGAACCAGTGAACCCTTGTACTCCTCTCCTTGACGGGCTTCCACGCCGCGTCTTCCCGGCTCGCGATCGTCCCCTTCCTAGGCCTGCGCCGTCGTCCACCGCCGTGGTGCTCTCGGCGCGGCCTGGTCAACGCGTGGTCAAGGAACGACTTCCATCGGACGTGGGTATGACGTGGAGAGGCCGACAGCTGGGTCCATGGCCGCAGCAAGGAAGTGCCTCCTTATTACGCGGAAAATAATGATTCCTCCACCTGACAGTTGGGACCCACCGGACGGGCCACTGTATTTCGTGAAAAAAAAAACGTTTCCCCCTAAATGCTGGGACCCACCAGCTTCATCTTCGCATGCAAGGAAGTGCGTCCGGCCAAAAAAAAAACGATTCGCCCCCCTGACTGCTGGGGACCCACCAGCTACATCCTCGCACGCAAGGAAGTGCGTCCGGGCCAAAAAACGATTCGCCCCTGACTACTCGGACCCACCGGCGACATCTTCGCACGCAAGGAAGTGCGTCCGGGCAAAAAAAGTTCGCCCCCTGACTACTGGGACCCACCAGCTACATCTTCGCATGCAAGGATGTGCGTCCGGGCAAAAAAAAATGATTCGCCCCCTGACTGCTGGGACCCACCAGTTACATCTTCATGCAAGGAAGTGCGTCCGGGCAAAAAAACAAAACGATTCCCCCTTGACTGCTGGGACCCACCAGCTACATCTTCGCACGCAAGGAAGTGCGTCCGGGCAAAAAAAAAACAAAATGATTCCCCCCTGAGGGAGTCCTGGATTAGGGGGTGTCCGGATAGCCGAACTATCACCATTGGCCGGACTCCTGGACTATGAAGATACAAGATTGAAGACTTCGTCCCGTGTCCGGATGGGACTTTCCTTGGGGTGGAAGGCAAGCTTGGCGATACGGATATGTAGATCTCCTACCATTGTAACCGACTCTGGGTAACCCTAACCCTATCTGGTGTCTATATAAACCGGAGGGTTTTAGTCCGTAGGACGAACAACAATCATACCCTAGGCTATCTTCTAGGGTTTAGCCTCTCTAATCTCGTGGTAGATCCACTCTTGTACTACCCATATCATCAATATTAATCAAGTAGGAGTAGGGTTTTACCTCCATCGAGAGGGCCCAACCAGGTAAAACATCGTGTCCCTTGTCTCTGTTACCATCCGCCTAGACGCACAATTCGGGACCCCCTACCGAGATCCGCGGTTTGACACCGACATTGGTGCTTTCATTGAGTGTTCCTCAGATCGTCATCCTTAGGCCCGATGGCTCCTTGATCATCAACAACGGCGCTGTCGAGGTGAGACTTTTCTCCCGGACAGATCTTCGTGTTCGGCGGCTTTGCACTGCGGGCAATTCACTTGGCCATCTGGAGCAGATCGAAAGCTCGCCCAGCCATCGAGTTAGATTTGGGAGTTTGAACTACGACCGACATCCGCGGAGACTTGATCTTCGACGGATTCGAGTTATAGCCAAGCACGCCGCACTGTCTCGAAGGCACGATCTAGCTCTACCGCGAGCGATTGCCACGGAGGCCGCACCGGCGTCGCTCCGACCCTTAGCTCGGGCCGACTCCGCCGATCGAGGGCGATTGGCTGGACACCGCCTCGGGGCTCACGATCTCTCGGCGGTTAAGCCGAACTCCATCCATGTCCTTTGCGAAGACCGTGACTCCAAGGTGCGGACTCCTCTCCGGACTCTGAACCCTCCGCCCCCCTTGTCGAATCCAATTGGGCGCTGGTTATGGAGTTCATCGCGCGGACATCTTTCAAAGACTCGCCCTTTGGCGACATCCTGAATTCACTAAAGTCTCTCTCTTTATCGAGTGCCTGGCTGGACTACGGTCGGGAAGGTTGGGATCTGGACGACGAAGAAATTCAACGCCCACCCACCACCCACTTTGTATCCACTTGTTGATGATTTAACCGACATGCTCGACTTGACTCAAGACATCGGCGGTATGGACGGCGATGTTGGAGCGACCAAGAACCAGCGCCTACAGGGCCTTTGGAAGGCCACCTCGTCATCGACATATACATGGTGGACATCCCAAAAGATGGGAGCGGTGATAGAACAGCGGAGGATGACCCCTCCAAGAAACAGCCCAAGCGCCGGCGTCAGCGGCGCTGCTCTAAATCCCGCCACAGCAAAAACGGTGATTCTGGCATGGGAGTTAATAACACCCGGACGGTGTGAAGACAACCTCCTCCAAAGCAGGATTCAGCACGGGAGGAGGAGAAGCCAGCCCTCATGATAGGCGGCGGCAGGGAGGTGGAGGCGATAATTATATGCCTCCCTCCGAAGATGAGGCAAGCCTCGGCGGCGACGAATTTGTCGTGCACGAGGATCCCTTGAACAGGAGCTTTTCAAACACAGGCTTATGGCCACGGCAAGCAGCCTCAAGAAAAAGCAGCAGACAACTTAGAGCTGACCAAGACTTGCTAGGCGACGGATGGATGAAGTCCTTGCAGCCAAGAATCTGAACTCGAGCGCCCCCAAGAGATACCCAAAGCGTGGGCTGCTACCCCAATTAGAGGAAGAAGCACCCAAACCTACATCACCGATGCATGATCGGCCGACCGCCACCCGTGGTCAGCGACGGAGAGGCCTCTAGACCCTCCATTCAAGCCGCACCCCGGCGTCGCTCGAAAAGTACCAAGGCATGGGGAAATGCGCTAGACCTGCAAAACATATTGGAGGACAAGGCAAGGCAAACAAGATCGATCTACGAATCGCGTGGGCGCCGCACGACACGCGATGATAACCGTCACGCCGGATACAACAATTCCGGCGGGCGAACCACGATGAACAAAGCTCATTTGAGCTGCGTCGTGATATAGCTCAATACAGAGGCGCCGCACACCCACTATGCTTCACAGATGAAGTGATGGATCATCAAATCTCCGAGGGTTTCAAACCCGTAAACATCGAATCATACGATGGCACAACAGATCCTGCGGTTTGGATCGAGGACTACCTCCTCCATATCCACATGGCCCGCGGTGATGATCTACACATCATCAAATACCTCCCACTCAAGCTTAAAGGACCAGCTCGGCATTGGCTTAACAGCTTGCCAGCAGAATCAATTGGTTGTTGGGAGGACACGGAAGCCGCATTCCTTGATAACTTCCAGGCACATATATGCGACCACCGGGCGCCGATGACCTCAGCCACATAATTCAGCAGCCGAAGAATCGGCGGACAATTCGGACACGGTTCCTAACCAAGAAAAATCAAATCGTTGATTGTCCGGATCGCAGAGGCCCTTGCAGCCTTCAAACATAACATCATGACGAGTGGCTTGTCCGCACCTAGGACAGGAAAAGCCAAATCCATGGCAGCCCTCACAACACTCATGACCCGCTTTTGCGTGGGAGAGGACAGCTGGCTAGCTCGTAGTAACAACTTGACCAAAAACCCGGTAGTTCGGATACCAAGGACATCAATGGCAGGTCGCGTCGCAACAAGCACAAGCGCGCGTGCGGTGATAATGCTGAAGATCGGCGGTCAATGCGGATTGAGCTCTAAACCCGGTCGACAAAAAATCCGTTCAAAAGAAATACTCAGGTCCGTCCAATCTGGACCGAATACTCGATCGCTCGTGCCAAATACATGGCACCCCGAAAAACCAGCCAACCACACCAACATGGATTGTTGGATCTTCAAACATGCAGGCAAGTTAAATGCGAACTCAATGACAAGGGGCTGCATAGCGATGACGAGGAGGAGCCCGGCCGCCCGAACAATAGAAGATGAAGGGCTTCCCCCACAAGTGCGGACGGTGAACATGATATCGCAACCCACATACCCAAAAGGGAGCGGAGCGTGCACTAAGGGGCGTATATGCGATGGAGCCAGTCGCCCCAAAGTTCAACCCATGGTCCTCCTGCCCGATCACCTTTGATCGAAGGACCACCCACTAGCATCCGCCACGGTGGATTCGCCGCATTGGTTCTTGACCCAATCATCGACGGATTTCACCTCACTAGAGTCTGATGGAAGGCGGTAGCATCTGAACCTGCTCTATCGGGATACGGTCATAAAATGGGCATAGACCCCTCAAGGATTAAACCCACAAAGACGACCTTTAAAGGCGTCATACCGGGTATAGAGGCCAATTGTACACTCGAAGTGGTCTTCGGATCCCCAGATAACTTCCGAAGCAAAGAGTTAATCTTCGACATAGTCCCGATCCGCAGAGGCTATCACGCACTGCTTGGGCGAACTGCATTTGCAAAGTTCAATGCGGTACCGCACTACGCATACCTCAAGCTCAAGATGCCAGGCCCTCGAGGAGTAATCACGGTCAATGGAAACACCGAACGCTCTATCCGAATGGAGGAGCATACGGCGGCCCTCGCGGCGGAGGTGCAAAGCAGCCTCTCACAACAATTCTTGAGTCCGGCTAGTAAATGTCCGAACACCATCAAGCGCGCCCGGAGTAATCTACAACAAGACCGCCTGGCACGATCCGAGCACGCGTAGCAATCCGGCCCCAACCCCAGCCCTCGCAAAATTGCGAAGCCAGTACTACGCGTACATAACTACGCTCTGGAGATACTATGGGCATAAGGGAGGGGCACGACCAAACACGCATGAATGCGGCTCAACCGCACTGGGGCTCCGATTGTGTCATTCTTTTCTTTCTTCTTTTCTCTTACTTTCAGGACTCCGTTTTCCGGAAGCCTGTCCGGCTCTAGAATTGCCAAACTCACGATGCAACAGCCGAAGCGAAGCGGCTTCGTCGAGTGTCCAGGTGGTCTCTAGTACAAGCATTATACCTGTTTTACATACCATCCGCAGCTTACCCCTGGAGGGGGACATGTCAAATAGTCCCATCCCTTGCTTATCGCACTATTTGTATCGTTACGCTTTCATTGCGAGTACCTTTTGAATAAACAATACATAGCTTTTGCCTATTATTGCACTCCTTTCTTTATCTATATATATGTTCATTCATGACACGTTGCACCCGTACACTTTGGTACGGCCAATACACCAGGGGCTTAAGCACCCCAAAAATATGGTGTAATAAGTCCGAAAACTTTCACAAGTGCGGCACCCCGAACTTATAGCATTATATGCATCGGCTCCGAATCAGGTCTTGGGTCAATAGTTGGGTTTGCCCGGGTCCCATGTTTTGGTACCTTACGTTCCGTTATATCGGCTAAGGTAGCGCTGGGAGAACCAACGTGATTGTGCCCGGTTGAGCTGGGTTGAGCACCTCGGAGGAAAGCTAAAACTGACCGTCATGATTGGGCGAGAGTCGGTCGCTGTTCGAGAGGTTTTTGGGTCCCTAAAGACTTATGCCGCTTAGGCGAGGAGTCGGCATTGTCCGGCCAAAGGCGTGGATAGCGCCCGAACTCGGTCTTCGAATACTAGGGGCTTCACCAAATTTAAAATTATAGAATTCTATGGCTAAGTGAGAGTGTTCAAGCACTATAGTCCGGTTGCCTTATTCGTTGCGTTGGCGCCTCCCTCGAAGGACCCAAGAATGGGAACAAGAGCGCTCAAGTTTATCCCGAACACCCGGCACTTTCGTGGCATGGGGGCTGAAATAACGACTTGCCATCTCTCAAATTTGATAAGCGGCCGCATGAAGGTAATATTTTAAATTCTGGCGTTGCTTAGCGCATATGAACAAGTTTTCAGCGTCAGGATAACAAATGTGAGTCTATTCAAAATTACATCTTTGGAGCATTCACCGCTATAAAGGCGGGCACCCTTGAGGCGCCCTCATAGTACATTTCGGCTTGCGATGCTCCTTGCCCGGCGGTGGCCCGTCCGTCACAAGCTTCTCGGCATCCATCTTGCCCAAAGCACTTTAGCACGGGCAAGGGCCGACAGGCACCTTCAATGCGAGCGGAGCGCTTGATGACTTCAATCCATGGACAAAGCGTCCACCAGCCGCCGCACTAGCCCGAAGTAGCTCCGGGCATGGCTTCCGTAGCCCACACCAATTATGAGGCCCTTCATGGCCTGTTCGGCGACCTTGTGGAGCTCGACCAGCTGCTTCAGCTGGTCGCTCAGGGGCAACGGATGTCCGGCCTCAGCATACTGAGACCAGAACACCTTTTCCGTTGAGCTCCCCTCCTCGGCACGGTAGAACGCGGCAGCATCAGACACACTACGGGGCAGATCTGCGAATGCTCCTGGAGAGCTCCGGATTCGGGTAAGTAATAGATAATTCACTTTCACATGCTTGCTTTGCATAAGGAATGCCTTACCCGCCGCTATCTTCTTTAATGATTCAATTTCCTGGAGGGCTTTTTGGGCTTCGGCCTTAGTGGCTTTGGTACTCTCAAGAGCCGAGGCGAGCTCGGACTCTCGAGTCTTCGAGTCATGCTCCAAACTCTCGTGTTTTTCCACGAGAGCCTGGAGCTCTTGCCGCACCTCCGCCACCCGCGCCTCCTGCTTCTCTCGCTCGGTGCGCTCCGCGGCCGCTTTGCTTTTGGCCGTGGACACCGCTTCCTTCAGGGTCGCCACCTCGTTCGTGGCCCCTACAATACCCACGTTAGTCCTGTCATTTTTGCAACCAAATTCTTTCTATAAGGTATTACTTTAAGAAGGTATTACTTACCTTCCTTGTCCTCGAGCTGCTTCTTGGCAAGGCCGAGCTCGTTGTCGGACCGCTCGAGGCTCTGCTTCAATGCATTTACCTCCGCAGTCAGTGCGGTAGAGTTCAGCAGGGCAGCCTGAATTCCCATATTGACATACTTATGTTAGACTCCTGCGTATATCATTTTAGATCCTCAGTCCGGTTTTTCTTTCCGAACACCGAACTAAGCATCGAGGGCTACTTGTCTATGCGGTAATATTTTTACATATTCTAAACTTACCTCAAAGCTTTGTTAGAAGGCTGGTACATGCTTGATCAGCCCGCTCTTGGCGATGAACTTTCTCGGATCACCACACTCATGCATGCAGTGCTCCTCGTCGATGGAGGCGCCGTTAAGCGCCTCCGGCAAGCTATCGGTGCCTCCGGATGGGCGGAGGTCACCGCATCGCGATCTTGCCCTTCTTACGAAGGGCCTCTTGCGGACTTGGAACCACTTGAAGGTTCGATGCGACGGAGTCGGCACCGGGCCGGACTTATAGCCCTCTGGGGTTTCACCCCCTTTGCGCCCGGATTCCGGGAGGTCGCCTTGCGGCGCCTCCAGGACCACCTTCTCCTGGTTGGGCCCCTTTTGGGATTCCACCGCTGTGTCGTCTGCGTCACGAGGAGAGGAGGCGGTCGGAAGTGAAGTGCTATTCACATCCGACGAATCCAGGGAACCGCTCGACGAAGTGGCGAGCTCATCCTTGGGCGGGCTACATGGTTATATTCGGCGTTAGAAGACACTATGCGACAAATAAAAAGTCATGAGTTATTCTAGAGCCCGGACACTTACAATATCGCCAGGGGCTTCGCCCTTGGTGGCCACTCCTCCTCGTCCTTGTCGGCGTTGGTGGAGAAGTCCGGAGGAAGGGTCCTTCCTTTCTTGGACTCTCCGGCCTCCCCAGTCGGGGCGGCCTTCCTTTTCTTCTCTCCCCCCTCTGGGGGAGAGGCTTCTTTTTCCTCCTCCTCATCCTTAGGGGAGGATTCCGCCTCAGAGTCGTCGAACGATGAGTCCGACAGCCCCTGGCGCCGGGAGCTCCTTCGAGTTCCCGTGGCCTTCTTCTTGACCTTCTTCTCCGGCACCACGTGAGGTGCCGGAGCCAGCAGCTCCATCAATTGGGCGTCCACTGGGTCTTCTGGCACGGGGGCCGGACAGTTAATCTGTCCGGACGTCTTCAGCCAGTCCTGTCAAAGGTTAGGGAGTTTTAGATCCCGCATAGAGTCAAACTATGAAAAAAGAGTCCCATAAAGGGTAAAATAACTTACCTCGCTGGCTTGGCGCTGCGAGCTGAATCTGCGATCTTGATGGCGGATGCGGAGCTTGGCGTCCTTGAACGGCACCTTCCGAGCATCTTCGTGCGTAGTGTCGAAGAGCCGCTCAAGGTTCGGTCTTGTCTTTGGATCAAACTCCCACAAATTGAAGGCCCATTGCTGGCATGGGAGAATCGGCGGATGAGCATCACGGATTACGTTGATAAGCTTGAGATTCTTGTCCACCAGGTTTGGACGCAGGTTTGGAGTCCGGACAGCTCTTCGAATCACCCCATGTCGGGCCCGTCTCTTTCCATGATGTGAGCCGTGTGGGAAGCCAGATCGAATTGGGGCCGCCGCCCATTGAGAGTCGCGGCTCGGTGATGTAGAACCACCCGATTGCCACCTCTTTATGGTCTCCACAAAGGAGCCCTCGAGCCATAGGGCGTTGGCCATCCTGCCAAACATGGCACCTCCGCCTCCACTTGGCGGCCGCCCACTACCTTGACTTGACATTGAAGGTCTTCACCATAAGCGAAGTGGGGCTGGATGCAGAGGAAGGCCTCGCACACAACGATAAACGCCGAGATGTTGAGGATGAAATTCGGGGCTAGATCGTGGAAATCTAGGCCGTAGTAGAACATGAGCCTCCGGACGAATGGGTGAAGTGGAAACCCTAGTCTGTGGAGGAAGTGGGGGAGGAACACCACCCTCTCATGGGGCCTGGGGGTGTGGATGAGCTGCCCCTTGTTGGGGAGCCGACACGCGATGTCGGCGGACCAGTATCCGGCTTTCCGCAGCTTTTTGATGTGCCCCTCCGTGACGGAGGAGGCCATCCACTTGCCTCCCGCTCCGGACGTGGTTGGAGAAGGTTGAGGTGGGATGCGCGAACTTGGGCGCTGGAGCTCGAGTGCACGGAAATGGATGAGCAAAGGAGGAAGAAGGCGTAGGTTAAAAGGTGGATCCTTATCCCCTTATATGGACGGACAAAGCTATGCGTCCCCCGCCAGCCTGGTAAAACTCGCTTATCTCCCAAGCGCCGTAATCAATGGCGCGGTTGGGTTACCCACGTCTGTATTGATGGGAATCCTGGAATAAGGGGGCACGATCTCCGCTCTGATAAGGCGTGCCAAGGCCACCGCCTCGCTAAACGCGCTGAGGTGGAACAGTAAAACGATTCGTATAAAGGCACGGCCGTGGTGTGATGTCACGCCCGCGAATACGTCAGCAGATCTGTGCAAAGGTTATTCTCTCTACGGTGGTATGTGGAACTTGTTTTGCGAGCGGACACTATCCTTGTGTTCAAAATCTTTTATGAAGTATTCGAGGAGGAACCCCTTGCAATGCGAAGACAATATGCGCGTCGGATTAAATGCGTCATTGAAGCCTGGTTCAGAGCCTCTTGAGGAGTCCTCGATTAGGGGTGTCCGGATAGCGAACTATCACCATTGGCGAATCTGGACTATGAAGATACAAGATTGAAGACTTTGTCCGTGTCCGATGGGACTTTCCTTGGCGTGGAAGGCAAGCTTGGCGATCTGGATATGTAGATCTCCTACCGTTGTAACCGACTCATGTAACCCTAACCCTATCTGGTGTCTATATAAACTGGAGGGTTTTAGTCCGTGGGGACGAACAACAATCATACCATAGGCTAGCTTCTAGGGTTTAGCCTCTCTGATCTCGTGGTAGATCCACTCTTGTACTACCCATATCATCAATATTAATCAAGTAGGAGTAGGGTTTTACCTCCATCGGGAGGGCCCAAACCTGGGTAAAAACATCGTGTCCCTTGTCTCCTGTTACCATCCGCCTAGACGCACAGTTCGGGACCCCCTACCCGAGATCCGCCGGTTTTGACACCGACACCCCCTGACTGCTGGGACCCACCAGCTACATCTTCGCACGCAAGGAAGTGCTTCCGGGCAAAAAAAAAACCGATTCGCCCCCCCCCCTGACTGCTGGGACCTACCAGCTACATCTTCGCACGCAAGGAAGTGCCTGATTGTCGGGACCCACCTGGTCGAAGCGTACGTAGCGTTGTCATTCTGGTCGCGAACGTGTACATACATATATACTGGTGGATGTAGAGGCGCTCACGTGTCGTAGTAGAGGCGCGCACGTAGCATGTACATGTACGTACAGCGGACAAGGTGCAAGAAAGAAAATATGGCCACGTATGTGTACATACGGGCGGGGTCTCGAACGCCTACTCGCGCACGTCTGGCCGGGGCTCGTGTACATGGCTGGGTCGAACGGAGAAACAACGTCGTCGTCGTGTTCGTGGGAGGAAGCGGAATGCGTCGTGTTCATGTGGAGGCAATGAATGCTCGTGTTCATCGGGAGGCAACGGAACGCAGCGTGGGAGCCAACCGCTGGGTCGTAATGAACGCGTCGCGGTGTTCATCGGGAGGGCTTGGGCGGAGCAGACGATGGAAGCGAGGCTGGCATACCGCAAAACGGAGGAAGCGGCCTTGTGTTCGACCGCCACGCTTGAAGCAGGGTCCTGTTGATCGAGAGGGTCCAGCGTGCCGCCAAAACGGAGAAGCGGACCTCCTACGGTCAAAGCGGGGTCCTGTTGATCGGGAGGGTGTGGCGTATCGCCAAACGGATTTAAACGGACCTCCCTACGGTCGAAAGGGGTCCTGTTGATCGGGAGGGTGTGCCGTACCGCAAAACAGGACGAAACAGACCTCCTACGGTCAAACGGGGTCCTGTTCGCCGGGAGGCGTGTGGCGTGCCGCAAAACGGGACTCCACGGGATACTGTTCATCTCCACCGTCAACCTCCTCCGGCCTCCACGGGCTCTGTTCATCCACCATCGACCTCCTCCACCTCCACCTGCATTTGTTCATCCACGGGCTCCTGTTCATCCAGCCTCCACCGCGCTTACTCCACCGGCTACTGTTCAACCACCCCTCCATGGGCACCTCTCCACCGTCTACTGTTCATCCAGCCCTCCACACCACGGGTTCCTGTTCATCCAGAGGCAATGCCATCGCTCACTGTTCATCTAGAGAGGCAGCATGCATCGGCTTGATTAGCAGCGATGAGCGAAGAATCGCTCGACCGGTTCGATTAACAGCCATCTATTGATCGCTTCGGGTTCGATGAACGCGTAGCTCGCAGTCAATCGCTCGGGTTGATTAGAGCCCAACGCCTCGCTTCGGGTTCGATTAGAGCTAACGCCTACACACACGCATGCGTATGTGTCGAGAAAGCAGCATCGCTCGGTCCCCAACCTCCCACCGTAATCGGGAACTCCCCGAAATTTTCGTTGCCCTCGCTTCTACCATGGTTTTTTTCCGTCATGGTCGACCCAAAGAATGTCATGTAGCTGTGTCTCCGGCTCGCCCAGGACGAAAAGCCCATTTTCTGTCACGATTTTTTGTCATAGAAGTGGGAGCCCACCAAATCTATGATGATATCGGGTTTTGTCACAATTATCGTCATATAAGTGTCATATGTATGACAGAAAAAATTTCGTTCGGCCCAAAATGTCACGGATTTGTCTTTTATTTTGTAGTGCCTAGTGCTAATTCTTCCGGATATACGCAAGGATTTCCAAGTATATTGTGACGCTTCTCGCCAAGGACTTGGAGGTGTACTTATGCAAAACGGAAGAGTTGTTTCATATGCCTCACGTCAGCTTCGACCTCATGAGTTGAATTATGCCACGCATGATTTGGAGTTAGCAGCCGTAGTGCATGCGCTCAAGACTTGGAGACATTTTTTATTGGAAACCGTTGTGATGTATATACGGATCATAAGAGTATGAAGTATATCTTCACGCAGAAGGAGTTGAATCTCAGGCAAAGGAGATCGTCGGAGCTCATAAAGGATTGTGATATGAAGCTGCATTATCATCCAGGAAAGGCCAACATTGTAGCAGACGCTTTGAGCCGCAAGAGTTATGTCAATACCCTCTTAACCGGAGGATTACCTCAGGAGTTAGCAGAAGATCTCAGAGAACTTCGTTTGGAGATAGTTCCTAGAGGTCTTGTTGCAGCATTGGTGGTTCAGTCTGTTGGAAATATGCCCTAGAGGCAATAATAAATTAGTTATTATTATATTTCCTTGTTCATGATAATCGTTTATTATTCATGCTATAATTGTATTGACCGGAAACCGCAATACATGTGTGGATACATAGACAACACCATGTCCCTAGTAAGCCTCTAGTTGACTAGCTCGTTGATCAATAGATGGTTACGGTTTCCTGACCATGGACATTGGATGTCATTGATAACGGGATCACATCATTAGGAGAATGATGTGATGGACAAGACAATCCTAAGCCTAGCACAAAGATC
Source organism: Aegilops longissima (assembly GCA_021605205.1). Taxonomy (NCBI): domain Eukaryota; kingdom Viridiplantae; phylum Streptophyta; class Magnoliopsida; order Poales; family Poaceae; genus Aegilops; species Aegilops longissima. The sequence goes on along the minus strand of CM038679.1, from coordinate 93,921,152 downwards.
GCGTAGTTAGTATGCTAAAGCTTTTCTAATGTCAAGTATCTTTTCCTTAGACCATGAGATCGTGCAATTCCGGATACCGTAGGAGTGCTTTGGGTGTATCAAACGTCACAACGTAATCGGGTGACTATAAAGGTGCACTACGGTATCTCGAAAGTGACCATTGGGTTGACACGGATCGAGACTGGGATTTGTCACTCCGTGTAAACGGAGAGGTATCTCTGGGCCCACTCGGTAGGACATCATCATAATGTGCACAATGTGACCAAGGGGTTGATCACGGGATGATGTGTTACGGAACGAGTAAAGAGACTTGCTGGTAACGAGATTGAACAAGGTATCGGTATACCGACGATCGAATCTCGGGCAAGTACAATACCGCTAGACAAAGGGAATTGTATACGGGATCGATTGAGTCCTTGACATCGTGGTTCATCCGATGAGATCATCGTGGAACATGTAGAGCCAACATGGGTATCCAGATCCGCTGTTGGTTATTGACCGGAGAACGTCTCGGTCATGTCTGCTTGTCTCCCGAACCCGTAGGGTCTACACATAAGGTTCGGTGGCGCTAGGGTTATATAGGAAGCTTGTATGTGGTTGCGAATGTTGTTGAGTCCGGATGAGATCCCGGACGTCACGAGGAGTTCGGAATGGTCCGGAGGTAAAGATTTATATATGGAAAGTTGTTGTTGGGTTCCGAAAAAGTTCGGTTTTTTCGGTATTGTACCGAGAAGCTTCGGAAGGTTCCGGAGGATTCGGAGGGTCCGGAGGTCCGGAAATTGTTCCACCACGTCCAATACAGTAGCATGGGCTGTAGGGGCGCCCTAGCCTTAATGGGCCAGGGAACCAGCCCCCAAGGCCCATGCGCATGAAGGGGAAACCCTAAGGGGAGGGCCTCCACTTGACTTGGGAGGCACTCCTCCCCCTCTTGGCCGCCCCCCAAGTCCCATCTAGGGCTAGCCGCACCCCTTGGGGTGGGAAACCATAAAGGGGGCGCAGCCCCCCTTTTCCCCTATATATACTTGAGGTTTTGGGCTGCCCAACACACGAGAACCTCTCCCTCTTGGTGCAGCCCTGCCTCTCCTCCTCCTCCTCTCCCTTGGTGCTTGGCGAAGCCCTGCTGGATTGCCACGCTCCTCCACCACCACCACGCCGTTGTGCTGCTGTTGGATGGAGTCTTCCTCAACCTCTCCCTCTCTCCTTGCTGGATCAAGGCATGGGAGGCGTCACCGGCTGTCGTGTGTTGAGCGCGGAGGTGCCGTCCGTTCGGCACTTGATCATCGGTGATTTGAATCACGACGAGTACGACTCCTTCAACCCCGTTCACTTGAACGCTTCCGCTTAGCGATCTACAAGGGTATGTAGATGCACTCTCCTTCCCTCGTTGCTAGTTTCTCCATAGATAGATCTTGGTGACACGTAGAAAATTTTGAATTTCTGCTCGTTCCCCAGCAAAGGGTATCGAGCTAGGTCTATTGCGTAGATTCTTTGCACGAGTAGAACACAAAGTAGTTGTGGGCGTTGATGATGTTCAATATGCTTACCGTTACTAGTCCAATCTTGTTTCAGCGGTATTGTGGGATGAAGCGGCCGGACCGACCTTACGTACTCTTCGTGAGACAGGTTCCACCGAATGACATGCACTTGGTGCATAAGGTGGCTAGCGGTGCCGCCTCTCCACTTTAGTCGGAACGGATTCGATGAAAAGGGTCCTTATGAAGGGTAAATAGAAATTGGCATATCACGTTGTGGTTTTGCGTAGGTAGGAAACGTTCTTGCTAGAAACCCAAAGCAGCCACGTAAAACATGCAACAACAATTAGAGGACGTCTAACTTGTTTTTGCAGGGTATGCTATGTGATGTGATATGGCCAAGAAGAATGTGATGAATGATATGTGATGTATGAGATTGATCATGTTCTTGTAATAGGATTCACGACTTGCATGTCGATGAGTATGACAACCGGCAGGAGCCATAGGAGTTGTCTTTATTTATTGTATGACCTGCGTGTCATTAAACAACGCCATGTAATTACTTTACTTTATTGCTAACCGGTAGCCATAGTAGTAGAAGTAATAAGTTGGCGAGACAACTTCATGGAGACACGATGATGGAGATCATGATGATGGAGATCATGGTGTCATGGCGGTGACAATGATGATCATGGAGCCCCGAAGATGGAGATCAATGGAGCTATATGATATTGGCCATATCATGTCACTACTATATAATTGCATGTGGTGTTTATTATGTTTATGCATCTTGTTTACTTAGAAGCGACGGTAGTAAATAAGATGATCCCTTACAAATTTCAAGAAGTGTTCTCCCCGATGTGCACCGTTGCTACAGTTAAATCGCTTCTAAGCACCACGTGATGATCGGGTGTGATGGATTCTTACGTTCACATACAACGGGTGTAAGACAGATTTACACAAGAAAACACTTGGGGTTAACTTGACGAGCCTAGCATGTGCGAGACATGGCCTCGGAACACGGAGACCGAAAGGTCGAGCATGAGTCGTATAGTAGATCGATCAACATGAAGATGTTCACCGATGATGACTAGTCCGTCTCACGTGATGATCGGACACGGCCTAGTTGACTCGGATCATGTAATCACTTAGATGACCGGAGGGATGTCTATCGAGTGGGAGTTCATAAGATGAACTTAATTATCTTGAACATAGTCAAAAGACCTTTTGCAAATTATGTCGAAGCTCGCGCTTTAGTTCCACTGTTTAGATATGTTCCTAGAGAAATATAGTTGAAAGTTGAAAGTAGCGATTATGCGGACGAGAAAGCTTATGTCCTTAATGCACCGCTCGAGTGTGCTGAACCCCAAGCGTCGTTTGTGGATGTTGCGAACATCGGACATACGCTTTTGATAACTACGTGATAGTTCGGTTAAGCGGTTTAGAGTTGAGGCACCAAAGACGTTTTTGAAACGTCGCGGAACATATGAGATGTTTCGAGGGCTGAAATTGGGATTTCAGGCTCATGCCCACGTCAAGAGGTATGAGACCTCCGACGATTTTCTTAGCCTACAAACTAAGGGAGAAAAGCTCAATCGTTGAACTTGTACTCAGATTGTCTGGGTACAACAATCACTTGAATCGAGTGGGAGTTGATCTTCCAGATGAGATAGTGATGTTTCTCCAAAGTCATTGCCACCAAGCTGCTAGAGCTTTGTGATGAACTATAACATATCGGGATAGATATGATGATCCTTGAGGTATTCACGATGTTTGACACATCGCGAAAGTAGAAATCAAGAAGGAGCATCAATTGTTGATGGTTGGTGAAACCACTAGTTTCAAGAAGGGCAAGGGCAAGAAGGGACACTTCATGAAACGGCAAATCAGTTGCTGCTCCGGTGAAGAAACCCAAGGTTGAACCCAAACCCAAGACTAAGTGCTTCTTAGTGAGAGGAACGGACACTGAAGCGGAACCACCCTAGATACTTGGTAGATGAGAAGGCTGGCAGGGTCGATAGAAGTATATTGGATATACATTATGTTAATGTGTACTTTACTAGTACTCCTAGTAGCACCAGGGTATTAGATACCGGTTCGATTGCTAAGTGTTAGTAACTCGAAATAATAGCTACGGAATAAGCGGAGACTAGCTAAAGGTGAGTTGACGATATATGTTGGAAGTGTTTCCAAGGTTGATGTGATCAAGCATCGCGCGCCCTCTACCATCGAGATTAGGTGTTAAACCTAAATAATTGTTATTTGGTGTTTGCGTTGAGCATAGACATGATTGGATTATGTCTATCACAATCTGATTATTCATTTAAGGAGAATAATGGTTACTCTATTCATTTGAATAATACCTTCATGGTCTTGCACATAAAAAATGGTTTATTGAATCTCGATCGTAGTGATACACATTTTCATGCCAAATGTATAAGATAGTAATGATAGTACCACTTACTTGTGGCACTGCTATATAAGTCATATTGGTGTAAAAGCATGAAGAAGCTCCATGTTGATGGATCTTTGGACTCACTCGTTTTTGAAAAGTTTGAGACATGCGAACCATGTCTATTGGTGCATACGCATGAAGAAACTCCATGTAGATGGATCGTTTGGACTCACTTGATTTTGAATCACTTGAGATATGCAAATCATACCACATGGGCAAGATGACTGAAAAGCCTCGGTTTCAGTAAGATGGAACAAGGTAGCAACTTGTTGGAAGTAACACATTTTGATGTGTGCAGTCCAAATGAGTGCTGAGGCATGCAATGAATATCGTTATGTTCTTACTTCACAGATGATTTGAGTAGATGTTGAGTATATTTACTTGATGAAACACAAGTCTGAATTATTGAAAGGTTCAAGTAATTTCAGAGTGAAGTTGAAGATCTTCGTGACAAGAGGATAAAATGTCTGTGATGTGATCATAGAGATGAATGTCTGAGTTACGAGTTTTGGCACACAATTAAGACATTGTGCAAATTGTTTCACAATAAATACCGCCTGGAACACCATAGTGTGATGGTGTGTCCGAACATCATAGTTGCACTCCATTGGATATGGTGCGTATCATGATATCTCTTATCGAATTACCACTATCGTTCATGGGTTAGGCATTAGAGACAACCGCACTCACTTTAATAGGGCACCACGTAATTCCGTTGAGATGACACCGTGGTTTAGAGAAACCTAAACTGTCATTTCTTAAAGGTTTGGGGCTATGACGCTTATATGAAAAAGTTTCAGGTTGATAAGCACGAACCCAAAGCGGATAAAATGCATCTTCATAGGACACCCAAAACAGTTGGGTATGCCTCCTAATTCAGATCCGAAAGCAATAGGGATTGTTTCTTGAATCGGGTCCTTTCTCGAGGAAAAGTTCGTCTCGAAAAATTGAGTGGGAGGATGGTGGAGACTTGATGAAGTTATTGAACCATCACTTCAACTAGTGTGTAGCAGGGCACAGGAAGTTGTTCCCGTGGCACCTACACCAATTGAAGTAGAAGCTTATGATAGTAATCATGAAGCTTCGGATCAAGTCACTACCGAACCTCGTGGGGTGACAAGGATGCGTACTACTTGGTGATGATACGCAATCCTGTCTTGAAGGTCATGTTGCTAGACAACAATGAACCTACGAGCTGTGGAGAAGTAATGGTGGGCCCAAATTCCGACAAATGGTTAGAAGCCATGAAATCCGAGATAGGATCCATGTATCAGGACAAAGCATGGACTTTGGTGGACTTGCCCGATGAGCGGCAAGCCATTGAGATGAATGGATCTTTAAGAAGAAGACGGACGTGGACGGTAATGTCACCGTCTATGAAGCTCGACTTGTGGCGAAGAGTTTTTCACAAGTTCAAGGAGTTGACTACGATGAGATTTTCTCATCCGTAGCGATGCTTAAGTCCGTCGGAATCATGTTAGCACAAGCTGCATTTATGAAATCTGGCAGATGGATGTCAAAATGAGTATCCTTACCAGTTTTAAGTAAGGAAAGGTTGTATGTGATGCAATCGAGAAAGTTTTGTCGATCCTAAGGATGCTAAAAGGTATCTGGCTCCAGCGATCCTTTCTAAGGACCGGAGTAAGCATCTCGGAGTTGGAATGTGTGCTTTGATGAGATGATCAAAGATTTTGGGTGTATACAAAGTTTATGAGAAACTTGTATTTCCAAAGAAGTGAGTGGGAGCACTATAGAATTTTGATGAGTATATGTTGTTGACATATTGTTGATCGAAATGATGTAGAATTTCTGGAAAGCATATAGGGTTATTTGAAAGATGTTTTCAAGTGAAAACCTGTATTAAGCTACTTGAACATTGAGCATCAAGATCTATAGTGATAGATCAAAATGCTTAATGGTACTTTCAAATGAGCATATACCTTGACATGATCTTGAAAGTGTTCAAGATGGATCACCAAAGAAGGAGTTCTTGCCGAGATGTAAGGTATGAGGTTAAGAGTTAAAGCTCGACCACGGCAGAAAAGAGAGAAAGGACGAAGGTCGTCCCTATGCTTTAGACGTAGGCTCTATAGTATGCTATCTTGTGTACCGCACCGAAGTGTGCCATGCCATGAGTCGACAAGGGTACAAGAATGATCCAGGAATGGGGATCATTGGACAGCGGTCAAAATTGTCCTTGGAGTAAACAAGGACATGTTTCTCGATTATGGAGGTGATAAAGAGTTCGGCGTAAAGGGTTACGTCGATGCAAGCTTTAACACCTATCCGAGTGACTCTGAGTAGCAAACCGGATACGTATGGTGTAGCAACCATTTGGAATAGCTCCAAGTGGAGCGTGAAAGCAGCATTTACAATATGACATAGAGAATTGCGAAGTACACACGGATCTGAAAGGTTCAGACCCGTTGACTAAAACCTCTCTCACAAGCAAAACATGATCAAACCCCAGAACTCATTGAGACTTAATCACATGGTGATGTGAACTAGTTTAAGACACTAGTAAACTCTTTGGATGTTGGTCACATGGCGATGTGACCTATTAGTGTTAATCACATGGCGATGTGAACTAGATTATTGACTCTAATGCAAGTGGGAGACTGTTGGAAATATGCCCTAGAGGCAATAATAAATTAGTTATTATTATATTTCCTTGTTCATGATAATCGTTTATTATTCATGCTATAATTGTATTGACCGGAAACCGCAATACATGTGTGGATACATAGACAACACCATGTCCCTAGTAAGCCTCTAGTTGACTAGCTCGTTGATCAATAGATGGTTACGGTTTCCTAACCATGGACATTGGATGTCATTGATAACGGGATCACATCATTAGGAGAATGATGTGATGGACAAGACCCAATCCTAAGCCTAGCACAAAGATCGCGTAGTTCGTATGCTAAAGCTTTTCTAATGTCAAGTATCTTTTCCTTAGACCATGAGATCGTGCAATTCCCGGATACCGTAGGAGTGCTTTGGGTGTATCAAACGTCACAACGAATCGGGTGACTATAAAGGTGCACTACGGTATCTCCGAAAGTGACCATTGGGTTGACACGGATCGAGATCGGATTTGTCACTCCGTAAACGGAGAGGTATCTCTGGGCCCACTCGGTAGGACATCATCATAATGTGCACAATGTGACCAAGGGGTTGATCACGGGATGATGTGTTACGGAACGAGTAAAGAGACTTGCTGGTAACGAGATTGAACAAGGTATCGGTATACCGACGATCGAATCTCGGGCAAGTACAATACCGCTAGACAAAGGGAATTGTATACGGGATCGATTGAGTCCTTGACATCGTGGTTCATCCGATGAGATCATCGTGGAACATGTAGGAGCCAACATGGGTATCCAGATCCGCTGTTGGTTATTGACCGAGAACGTCTCGGTCATGTCGCTTGTCTCCCGAACCCGTAGGGTCTACACACTTAAGGTTCGGTGGCGCTAGGGTTATATAGGAAGCTTGTATGTGGTTACCGAATGTTGTTCGAGTCCCTGATGAGATCCGGACGTCACGAGGAGTTCGGAATGGTCGGGAGGTAAAGATTTATATATGGAAAGTTGTTGTTGGGTTCCGGAAAAGTTCGGGTTTTTCGGTATTGTACCGGAAGCTTCGGAAGGTTCGGAGGATTCGGAGGGGTCCGGAGGTCCGGAAATTGTTCCACCACGTCCAATACAGTAGCATGGGCTGTGGGGGGCGCCCTAGCCTTAATGGGCCAGGGAACCAGCCCCCAAGGCCCATGCGCATGGGAAGGGGAAACCCTAAGGGGAGGGCCTCCACTTGACTTGGGAGGCACTCCTCCCCTCTTAGCCGCCCCAAGTCCCATCTAGGGCTGGCCGCACCCCTTGGGGTGGAAACCCTAAAGGGGCGCAGCCCCTTTTCCCTATATATACTTGAGGTTTTGGGCTGCCCAACACACGAGAACCTCTCCTCTTGGTGCAGCCCCGCCTCTCCTCCTCCTCCTCTCCCTTGGTGCTTGGCGAAGCCTGCTGGATTGCCACGCTCCTCCACCACCACCACGCCACAGTGCTGCTGCTGGATGGAGTATTCCTCAACCTCTCCCTCTCTCCTTGCTGGATCAAGGCATGGGAGACGTCACCGGGCTGTACGTGTGTTGAACGCGGAGGTGCCGTCCGTTCGGCACTTGATCATCGGTGATTTGAATCACGACGAGTACGACTCCTTCAACCCCGTTCACTTGAACGCTTCCGCTTAGCGATCTACAAGGGTATGTAGATGCACTCTCCTTCCCTCGTTGCTAGTTTCTCCATAGATAGATCTTGGTGACACGTAGAAAATTTTTTGAATTTCTGCTACGTTCCCCAACACAGTCCACATTGTTGGGAAAGATTCGAGAAGCCTAGAGGACTGATAAGGAGATTGCAGAGATAAAGGAGAAGATGAGTAAAGGAAAGGCCAAAGGTTTTCATGAGGATGAACACGAAACCTTATGGTTTGAGGATCGTATATATGTACCCAGTGACCCAGAGATCAGGAAGTTAATACTTTAGGAGGCTCACGACTCGCCATACTCGATTCACCCCGGAAACACCAAGATGTATTGGGATTTGAAGGAACGTTTCTGGTGGACAGGTATGAAGAAGGATACTGCCGAGTATGTAGCAGTATGCGACGTCTGTCAAAGAGTCAAGGCAGAACATCAGAAGCCAGTAGGATTATTGCAGCCTATGCCGATACCAGAATGGAAGTGGGATATGCTTGGCATGGACTTCATCACCGGATTACCCAGGACACGATCAGGATATGATTCTATTTGGGTAGTACTTGATCGTTTGACCAAAGTGGCTCACTTTATCCCTGTGAAAACCACTTATACGGGCGCAAAGTTGGCCAAGATATATATGACCAAGATCGTATGTCTGCATGGAGTTCTGAGGACCATCATATCAGATAGAGGGACACAGTTTACCTCGAAGTTTTGGAATCAGTTGCACCAGACTTTGGGTACCAAGCTAGAATTAAGGACAACCTTTAATCCGCAGACAGATGGACAGACCCAGAGAGTCAATCAGATTCTGGAAGACATGTTGACAGCTTGTGCGCTAGATTATGGATCTAGTTGGGATGATAATTTGCCTTATGCAGAGTTCTCGTATAACAACAGTTACCAGGCTTGTTTTAAGATGTCCCCTTTCGAAGCTTTGTATGGAAGGAGGTGCAGGGCACCGTTAATGTGGGATGAAGTTGGAGACCGTCAGTTGTTCAGACCAGATTTAATCAAGGAGTCTGAAGAGAAGGTTAAGTTCATTCGAGATAGACTGAAGGTAGCCCAGTCCAGGTAGAAGAGTTATGCTGACACTAAACGCAAGGAGGAAGTCTACGAAGTCGGAGACAGAGCATATCTTCGTGTATCACCACTTCGAGGAGTTAAACGATTTGGAGTTAAAGGGAAGTTAGCCCCAAGATTTGTAGGACCATACCGAGTTTTGGAACGTATGGGAGAATTTGCCTACAAGTTGGAGTTACCAAAGGATTGTCAGGACTTCATGATGTATTTCACGTTTCCCAGTTGAAGAAGTTCCATGAAGAGATGGCTGATATTCCTCTGAGAAATACAGTGCCCCTGGAAGCAATACAGTTGGAAAGTGACCTAACTTACGAGGAGAAACCTATCAAGTTTCTTGAGTTTGCCAGCCGAGTTACACGCAGCAAGGTCATCAAGTTTTGCAAAGTTCAGTGGAGTCACCATACCGAGGAAAAAGCCACCTGGGAGCGAGAAGAAGACCTACGGAAAGACCACCCACACCTATGTTCTAGCCAACCCAAATCTCGAGGGCAAGATTCATCTTAAGGGGGGTAGGTTTGTAACATCCCAATTTTCAATTTGGATGTTAATCATTATGTCATCATATGCATCCATGATTCTTGCATTTTTGAATTGGTTTTATTTGGACATTTTGATCCTAGAAGACCTTAAGCAACTCAAGGACCATTTGAGAGAGTTGGAGGTTTTCATAAAATCCCATTTTTGAATTTTCAAATTGGTAAATTGGATCAAGTGAATTTTTATTTGAAATTAATTTTTCAATTATTTCAAAATAGAGGAAATAATGGAAATTTAATTTTGAATAAAAAATATATTTTGTTTGATATTTTTTGAGATTTTATTCGGTTAAATTAGGGAAAAAAATGCATTTTAGCCCAGAAAAATGTTGACGTGGTCCTAAATATTAGTAGAGGACCGTGAAAATTATTTTTTGGATTTTTAGGACTTTTATTTTATTTTATTTTGATTTTTCCATTTCGTCGAAATTATTAAAAAAAACTTCTTCCTGGGACGGCCCAGCCGAGCCGGGCCAAGGCCCGGGCCGCGCCGCCTTCCCGTTCTATGACGCCCATGCAGAGCTGGACTCCGGCAAGGAGTCCGAGCCCTCGCCACCACCGCGCCGACCCGCTGCCCAAGTCGGCCTCGCCCCCCTAATAGCGCCTGCCCTCCCCTCATCGAGCAGCCGCCGTAAGTAGCAGCGATCGTAGCCGCCGCTTAAGATCCGCATCCCGCTACCTCCCGCAAGATCACAGTAGCCGCCGCCACCCGCTACCCCGCCGCCTCGCCCCGCTCGCCGGAGAACGCCACCGCCGCCTCTAGTTTTCATCAACCATGTCAGTATAAACCGATTTAATCGCCCGTTTTTTTTTCGGTTTTAGGTTAAGATCGGTTTTATCTTTTTTGGTTTCGTTAATTAGCGAACGTTCACCCGATCTTCTCTGGTAACGAATGATTTCGTTCATTAGTCTCTGTTAGCGGACGTTCGTCCGACAGCTTTTTCTTTTTTTGTTTATTTCCAGCAATGGACCTATTCATAATTATTTTTATCGTAGATTAGTCCCTGATCTTCAAACCTTCGCTACTTTTTGCTCGTTTATCCAAATCCAGTGAAACCAACGCCAAAATCTTCGCCTCGATCACCTCTGTTCAGATAAACAACTTGAACATGATTTTGAAAATTTAAAATTTAGTTTCAAGATGATTTGAATTTGAACTTCTTTTTATCATAGTTTGAGTTTCGTAGCTCCGATTCGATTGATTCTTTTTGCAAATCGAAGCTCTTCGTTCGAACTTTTTGTTTAAATTTTTATTTTGGGTTTCTGATAGAGTTTATGTATGCTATTGTTTGTTCACGATAGAGTTTTCGGAGTGCGAGGCTTGCTACTACGAATCACAAGGGTTTTCCGATCGTCAGCAAGGCAAGTAGCACTTTGATCATATCCCTTTATTACCAGTTTTTATGCATTAGTTCAACCCTCAAACATTGCATGGTTAGGATTTGATAACATGTGGGTATTGGGAAGTAGTTGATGAGGTAGGAACCTATTGTCTTGTATCAAACCTTGGGTATTTACTATGTTACGCTTATATTGCTATGCTATGGTCGTAGACGTGGTTTGGTATGTGAGATTCATGAAAGTTGTGAGAGTTATTTAATTCTAAGGGTTAAACTTAAGGTGGCTACTTCAATACACATCCGGGTGGATTGGTTGTGGGCACCTGGGGTTATACCAGTGTTGTCCTAGGAGATCCCGGGGAACCCGTGTGATCATCCTATTGTTTGCCACCCAGGATCAAAGGGATCATAAGATTATTCATGCTAGAAACTTCCATGTGCATCCACAAGCTATTATGGGCTCTGGCATAGTTGAGTAAGTTGTGGGAATCCTTTCCATGATGGGCTAGCAGATGTAGGGAATTGTAGGTGTACCGGCCTATCTATCGGTTAAGGGGACCTCTTCGGAAAGACTGTGTCTCGGTCATCCGTTTCTCAAACATCATGCAGTGCGAGAAATACAAAGGTGGAGATCGAGTCTTGTGGGGAAAAGTGCGCAAACCTCTGCAGAGTGTATAAACTAATCATGGTTAGCTGTGTCCCCGGTTATGGACATCTTGAGTATCTGGTATTTGAGTTATCATGTTCATCTCATCACGTTACTTGATTAATTTTTTTGGGTTATTACTGTTAATTTGGGATTGAGTTGGGGTTACCTTCTCAATATTTTCAACAAACTGTGTAGTTAAATAAAATATATTCCTTTGTCGTAGGGAAAATTAGCTTTATGCAAATAATAACCATAGAGCCTCCACCAGCCATATATGCATGTAGTGATAGCCATTACTTGTTCATTGCTCTATAGTGTTATTCTGCCAGCATATTCCATGTGCTGACCTACACGGTATCCTGTTGCAGAATTTCCAGATGAAGAGTAAGGTGCACTGGGTCGTTGTCATGCACTCAGTTTTGCCGTGGAGTTGGATGGACTCATTTATCTTCGATGCTTCCGCAGTTATCTTATTTAGATGGCCTTCAACCATATTATTGTAATAAGCACTCTCTTTGAGATAATCAATGTAATAAGTGTGTGATTGAACTCTATTATAATTCCTCGAGTATTGTGTGTCAGCAATACCGATCCAGGGATGACACTTAAGCACAGAAACTTGACCGTCTAAGGTCGGGTCGCTACAACGGCGGTAGCATTATAAGATGATCCCTTACTAAATTTCAAGGTATAAGTGTTCTCCCTGAGTATGCACCGTTGCTACAGTTCGTCATGCCGAGACAGTACGTGATGATTGGGTGTGATAAGCTCTACGTTCACATAGAACGGGTGCAAGCCATTTTTGCACACGCAGAATACTCGGGTTAAACTTGACGAGCCTAGCATATGCAGATATGGCCTCGGAACACTGAGACACGAAGGTCGAACATGAATCATATAGTAGATATGATCAACATAGTGATGTTGACCATTGAAAGCTACTCCATCTCACGGGATGATCGGACATGGTTTAGTTGATTTGTATCACGTGGTCATTTAGATGACTAGAGGGATGTCTATCTAAGTGGGAGTTCTTAAGTAATATGATTGATTGAACTTTAATTTATCACGAACTTAGTCCTGATAGTTATTTTGCATGTCTATGTTATTGTAGATCTATGGCCCGTGCTACCATTTTGTTGAATTTTAATGCATTCCTAGAGAAAGCTAAGTTGAAAGATGATGGCAGCAACTACACGGACTGGGTCCGTAACTTGAGGATTATCCTCATTGATGCATAGAAGAATTACGTCCTGGAAGCACCGCTTGGTGCTAGGCCTGCTGAAGACGCTACTGATGATGTTAAGAACGTCTAGAAGAGCAAAGCTGATGACTACTCGATAGTTCAGTGTGCCATGCTTTACGGCTTAGAATCGGGACTTCAAAGACGTTTTGAACGTCATGGAGCATATGAGATGTTCCAAGAGTTGAAGTTAATATTATAAGCAAATGCCCGAGTTGAGAGATATGAAGTCTCCAACAAGTTTTATAGCTGCAAAATGGAGGAGAACAGTTTTGTCAGTGAACACATACTCAGAATGTCTGGGTACCATAACCACTTGACTCGGCTGGGAGTTAATCTTCCTGATGATAGTGTCATTGACAGAGTTCTTCAATCACTGCCACCAAGCTATAATGGCTTCGTGATGAACTATAATATGAAAGGGATGAAAAAGACAATTCCCGAGCTCTTCGCAATGCTAAAGGCTGCAGAGTTAGAAATCAAAAGGTAGCATCAAGTGTTGATGGTCAACAAGACCAGTAGTTTCAAGAAAAAGGGCAAAGGAAAGAAGGGGAACTTCAAGAAGAACGGCAAGAAAGTTGCTGCTCAGGAGAAGAAACCCAAGTCTGGACCTCAGCCTGAAACTGAGTGCTTCTACTGCAAAGGGACTGGTCACTGGAAGCGGAACTGCCCTAAGTATTTGGTGGATAAGAAGGATAGCAAAGTGAAAGGTATATTTGATATACATGTTATTGATGTGTACCTTACTAATGCTCGTAGTAGCGCCTGGGTATTTGATACTGGTTTAGTTGCTCATATTTGCAACTCGAAACAGGGGCTACGGAAGATTGGCTAAGGACAAGGTGATGATGCGTGTGGGAAATGCTTCCAAGGTCGGTGTGATCGCCGTCGGCACGCTACCTCTACATCTACCTTCAAGATTAGTTTTAGACCTAAATAATTGTTATTTGGTGCCAGCGTTGAGCATGAACATTATATCTGGATCTTGTTTGATGTGAGACGGTTATTCATTTAAATCAGAGAATAATGGTTGTTCTATTTATATGAGTAATATCTTTTATGGTCATGTACCCTTGTTGAGTGGTCTATTTTTGTTGAATCTCGATTGTGATGATACACCTGTTCATAATATTGAAGCCAAAAGATGTAAAGTTGACAATGGTAGTGCAACTTATTTGTGGCACTGTCGCTTAGGTCATATCGGTATAAACCGCATGAAGAAACTCCATGCTGATGGGGTTTTGGAATCACTTGATTATGAATCACTTGGTGCTTGAGAACCGTGCCTCATGGGCAAGATGACTAAAACTCCGTTCTCCGGAACAATGGAACGAGCCACTGACTTATTTGAAATAATACATACCGATGTATTTGGTCCAAGGAGTGTTGAGGCTCGTGGCGGGTATCGTTATTTTCTTACCTTCACAGATGATTTGAGCAGATATGGTTATATCTACTTAATGAAGCATAAGTCTAAAACATTTGAAAAGTTCAAAGAATTTCAGAGTGAAGTGGAAAATCATCATAACAAGAAAATAAAGTTTCTACAATCTGATCATGGAGGTGAATATTTGAGTTACGAGTTTGGTCTTCATTTGAAACAATGTGGAATAGTTTCAGAACTTACGCCACCTGGAACACCACAGCGAAATAGTGTGTCTGAACGTCGTAACCGTACTTTATTGGATATGGTGTGATCTATGATGTCTCTTACTAATTTACCTCTATCGTTTGGGGTTATGCTTTAGAGATGACTGCATTCACTTTAAATAGGGCACCATCAAAATCCATTGAGACGACGCCTTATGAACTGTGGTTTGGCAAGAAACCAAAGTTGTCATTTCTTAAAATTTGGGGCTGCGATGCTTATGTGAAAAAGCTTCGACCTGATAAGCTCGACCAAATCGGAGAAGTGCGTCTTCATAGGATACCCAAAGGAAACTATTGGGTACACCTTCTATCACAGATCCGAAGGCAAAATATTCGTTGCTAAGAATGGATCCTTTCTAGAGAAGGAGTTTCTGTCGAAAGAAGTGAGTGGGAGGAAAGTAGAACTTGATGAGGTAATTGTACCTTCTCCCGAATTGGAAAGTTGTTTATCACAGAAATTAGTTCCAGTGATTCCTACACCGATTAGTGAGGAAGCTAATGATGATGATCATGAAACTTCAGATCAATTTACTACAGAACCTCATAGGTCTTCCAGAATACGGTCCGCACCAGAGTGGTATGGTAATCCTATTCTGGAAGTCATGTTACTAGACCATGGTGAACCTGTGAACTATGAGGAAGCGATGATGAGCCCAGATTCCGTGAAATGGCTTGAGGCCATGAGATCTGAGATGGGATCCATGTATGAGAATAAAGTGTGTACTTTGGTGGACTTGCCCGATGACCCGTAGCGATGCTTAAGTCTGTATGAATCATGTTAGCAATTGCCGCATTTTATGATTATGAAATTTGGCAAATGGATGTCAAAACTGCTTTCTTGAATGGATTTCTAGAAGAAGAGTTGTATATGATGCAACCAGAAGGTTTTGTCGATCCAAAGGGTGCTAACAAAGTGTGCAAGCTCCAGCGATCCATTTATGGACTGGTGCAAGCCTCTCGGATTTGGAATTAACGTTTTTATAGTGTGATCAAAGCATATGGTTTTATACAGACTTTTGGAGAATCCTGTATTTACAAGAAAGTGAGTGGGAGCTCTGTAGCATTTCTAATATTATATGTGGATGACATATTGTTGATTGGAAATGATATAGAATTTCTTGATAGCATAAAGGGATACTTGAATAAAAGTTTTTCTATGAAAGACCTTGGTGAAGCTGCTTACATATTGGGCATCAAGATCTATAGAGATAGATCAAGACGCTTAATTGGACTTTCACAAAGCAAATACCTTGATAAAGTCTTGAAGAAGTTCAAAATGGATCAGTCAAAGAAAGGGTTCTTGCCTGTGTTACGAGGTGTGAATTGAGTCAGACTCAATGCCCAACCACTGCCGAAGATAGAGAGAAAACGAAAGTCATTCCCTATGCTTCAGCCATAGTTTCTATCATGTGTGCAATGCTGTGTACCAGACCTGATGTGTGCCTTGCTATAAGTATAGCAGGGAGGTACCAAAGTAATCCCGGAGTGGAGCACTGGACAGTGGTCAAGAACATCCTGAAATACCTGAAAAGTACTAAGGACATGTTTCCCATTTATGGAGGTGACAAAGAGCTCGTCGTAAATGGTTACATCGATGCAAGATTTGACACTGATCCGGATGACTCTAAGTCACAATCTGAATACGTATTTTTATTGAATGGTGGAGCTGTCAGTTGGTGCAGTTCCAAGCAAAGCGTCGTGGTGGGATCTATGTGTGAAGCGGAGTACATAGCTGCTTCAGAAGCAGCAAATGAAGGAGTTTGGATGAAGGAGTTCTGGCAAACCCTCAAGGTTCAAACACTAGGGTGCGCACAAAGATCTCTCTTCCCCTAGATCACACCCTCAACGATCTCAAAGCCTAGCTCGCCGAACCTAGAGAACAAGGGACACAAGAGTTTATACTGGTTCGGGCCACCGATGTTGTGTAATACCCTACTCCAGTGTGGCATGGTGGATTGCCTTGTAGGCTGAGGATGAACAAGTACAAGGGAAGAACAGCCTCCTGAGGAGAGCTGTTCTTGAGCTCAGTGAGCTTGTGTGGTTGAGGTTGATCCGAATGATCTGTCTAAGGTCCGTCCCTTCCGGTCCCTCTCTTCTATGGTGGTGGCTAGTCCTATTTATAGAGGCCTTGGTCCTCTTCCCAAATGTTTAGGCGAGAAGGGATCCCACAATGGCCAATTTGAAGGGGCAGCTAGTACAAGCTATCCTGACAAAAGGTGGTCTTGGCCTGCCAAAGGCTCTGGTGGTGACGCCTCCGTGGGCTCCGTGGTGACCTCCGTCCTTCTAGTCTTGGTCTTGTTGCACCGATATGGAAACCTTTGCCTGATGCCTCTGGACTCCTCGCCTGCAATTGCCTCTTTAGCACCAAAGAGGAAACTGGTACTCTGCGCCCGCTGGCGCCCGCCTGGCTTCGTTCGTCATGGCTCACGTCATGTGAACCTCGCGAGGTGCCCCCCGCCTTGATCTCTCCGCTCCTCATGAGCCAGCCTAGTGAGGCTGCCCCTGAGGAGGTCTTGCGTCGTCCGGCTCGCGAGGCTTGGCCCCTCGCGAGGGTCTTGAGTGGTTTTTTGGTGAAGACGGGCCGTACCAGGCCGTTGGTGGGGCCACATCATGGGCCGCAGGCAGGAAGTCTGGGGACGCCCTTTCCCAGAATGCCGACAGTAGCCCCTGGGCCCAAGGCGCTCTCGTACTTGGCTTCGAGGCGAAGCCAAGGGGCAAGTGTGGAGCGCCGCGGGCCCCAACCGCCTACTGCCTTGATTGACGCGTGGCGATTGACAGGACGTGGGTGTCTCCGCTTCCCCACGCTGCCTCAGCAACTGCCCGACTGACAAAAGTCTGGTGCGCGCCGTCGTGCCTTCATTGTTTTCCTTCGTCTTGCTCCAGATCCCCTTTCTGGATCCTTGCTTCCAAAGACTCCAGATCCACGCAATTCCTCCTTCGAGCCTACAATCGATGGCGTCCGGTAAGGCAAGGGCCGCTTCCCCGCCTAGCTAGTACAAGCCAGCTCTGAGCGCGCCCAGTGTTTCGGAGAAGAACCTCACCGCCGTGCTCCTGATGACGGCGGAGGGCAGCAATCAGAAGGGAAAGACCGCGCTCCAGGCCGCCTCCGCTGAGCCGGAGGATTCAGGGAGCACCTTCTATCCCTTCTTCATGAGTAGCATCGTCGCGGGACTGGTCCCCCCTTTCTCCGGTTTCTTCTATGCCGTCCTTAGCCACTACAAGCTGCATGCCCTTCATCTTCACCCCAACTCTATCCTCCTCCTGTCCATCTTCGCCTTCTACTACGAGGCGTTCGCCAGGTTAATGCCGTCTGTGGCATTGCTTCGCCACTTCTTCTACCTCCGAAACAAGGGCGACCATTGCTCAGGGTGCGAGAACTTCGTTGCGACCAACGGGGCCAACGCGATCTCGAAGCCCGGGAAGAAGGCGAGAACTTCAGGAGCAAGTGGGTCCTCATGGACGCCAAGTGCACTCACCCTCGGCTGGTGCTACCAACTGGGATGCCCACGCCTCACGATGGGTGGTTCAGCGCGAAGCTCACTGACCCCTGGACGGAGCAGGTGCTGGAGAGGATGAATGCCGACCTGAAGCCTGACGATCCGAAGGCGGCGAAGCTGATGGGGGCCATGATTGTCAAGGAATTCCTGGCACAGCGTGTAGCCCCACTCCAGGCATGCTTACGTCCCTTATGGAAGCTCGGGGACGAGGAGGACGACCTCCGCCTGCGCCGGGACGCCTTGTCGGAGGAGGATCTAGTCGCGGCAATTCGCCTCTTGGTCGGGGACAACCTGGGGTATCCTCCTGACACCCACGTCCCCCTGTACCGCCTCCCAGATGGGGCGAAGGCTACCGCCGCCATGTGTGTCTTTGATGGGCGTGGGCTCGTGGCGCCGGCGCCCTCCGAGGCCCGGGTGGTGACGGCCCCGGTGATGGTGTCCTTTGACGACTCCGATGAGAAAGAGGAGCTGAGCTCGGAAGCGACCCGGGAGGGGGCAGGGAGACCTCCCCTGCGCGCAAGGCCGACCTCCTCCGTGCCTTGCCCGATGACGACGACGCTGACGACCACCCGGTGCAGGAAGTCCTACCCCCTGCCGGGGTCACTACGAGGTCCAGGGTCTCCCCCTCGAAGAAGCCGCCGGCTGGGGTCCTGACGAAGAGAAGATCGGCGCTGCTCTCTCTGGGTGATGCCTCCGTCTCGTCGCCTCCTGGGGTTGCCGCGGCCTCGTCTGCTCCTGGGGCCCGTGCGCCAGCGCCCCAGGCTGCGAGGCCCCTAGGCTCCGCGCTTCTGAAGAGGTCTCGAGACTACACCGCCGTGGACCAGTGAGTATCCTGCGCTGACATTGCTCTTGCTCCTGCTTCCGTTGTTGCTTCCTGACGCTTTCTTCTTGTGCTGCCAGGCCGAAGCTGTCGGCGAAGAAGAAGGAGGGAGAGGGCGTGTGCATCCTCAGGGACCCAGTAACCTGGCATGGCCGTGATAATCCCCAAGTGGGGGGAATCATCATAGCAATTCCCAATGGCGGAAGTGATAAGTATGGAGTGTCAAACCCACAAGGAGCTAAAGGTAAGATCAATATTCTCTCAAGTCCTATCTACCACTGATACGACTCTACGTACACCGAATGTTTGCTTCCAACTAGAAACAAGAAATAAAACTACGTTGTGGGTATGAAGAGGATAACTTTGCATGATATCGGAGAGCTAAAACATAAAAGTAGGTGTTGTTATCATAAAGTTAGAATATATTACTAAATATTATAAATAGCAAGTGTGGAATAATGATGGGTCGATGTGCGGAATTATCCTCGAAAATTGTTAACAAGACCGGTAGTAGTCATTGCAATTTCATATGAGGGAGAGGCATAAGCTAACATACTTTCTCTTCTTTGATTATATGCACTTATGATGGGAACTCTAGCAAGCATCCGCAACTACTAAAGATCATTAAGGTAAAACCCAACCATAGCATTAACATATCAAGTCCCCTTTATCCCATACGCAACAACCCCCTTACTCGGGTTTATGCTTCTGTCACTCAAGCAACCCACTATAAGCGAATCATGAACGTATTGCAACACCCTACAACGGGAATCCCTCACGCTTGCGCGACACATAGGACGCAATACGACAGCACCAAAATAAAACATACAACTCGTACCAATCTAGATCATCAATCAACCCAAAGACAAAGGATATCTACTCAAAACATCATAGGATGGCAACACATCATTGGATCATAATATGTGGCATAAAGCACCATGTTCAAGTAGGGATTACAGCGAGGTGCGGGAGTGTGGACCGCGTAAAAATATGAGGATGGTGATGATGATGGTGATGTTGATGAAGACGATCACCGCGGCGATGATTCCCCTCCCGATGGCACTCTGGCGCCATCGAGAGAGAGAGGAGGAGAGGTTCTCCCCTTTGTGCTTCCTCCTGCATGGCCTCCCCCTGGATGGGGAGAGGTTCTCCCTTTGGATCTTGGCCTTCATGGCGATAATGGCCCCTCCGGGATCCTCCTCCATGGCATCCGGTGATGATGGCCCCCTCCGGCAGGGTGCCAGAGAGGGCCTAGATTGATTTCTCGTGGCTACAAAGGCTTGCGGCGGCGGAACTTCCGATCTAGGTTATTTTCTGGAGGTTTGGGTATTTATAGGAGAGGTTGGAAGTCCACGAGCCACAGGATCGCGCCCTAGGGCAACTCTTCGTTCTAGTATTTTTTATATTTTCCAGAAAAAATCTCCGTTGATTTTCATCGCATTCCGAGAACTTTTATTTCTGCACAAAAACAACACCACGGTAGTTCTGCTGAAAACAGCGTCAGTCCGGGTTAGTTCTAATCAAATCATACCAAAATCATATAAAACTATAGTAAACATGGCATGAATACTTCACAAATTATATATATGTTGGAGACGTATCGGCATCCCCAAGCTTAATTCCTGCTCTTCCTCGAGTAGGTAAATGGTAAAAGAAGTAATTTATGAAGTGTGAATGCTAGCAAGTGCATAAGTTTGATCAATGATAGTTCCAATCACTTTTTCTAGCATCATTATATATCATAACAGTAGCTCAACTCATGAAACTTCTCATGATCAAGTAACAAGCTATTCACATGTTAAAGTATAGATCATAAACTTTCTTGAAAACTAACAAACCGTGCTCTTACTCATCAAACAATTGCAATTCATCTTATTTTCGGGAAGGGTCTATGTAAGAGCTTTGATTCAGCAAACTCCACATACTCAACTATCATTTAATCTTTCACAATTGCTAACACTCATGTGATATTTATGGGTTCAAAGTTTTAATCAAACAAAAAGACAGATAGGGGCTTATAGTTTCGCCTCCCAACCTTTTACCTCAAGTGTAATGTCAACAATAATAATTTATGAAAACCTACATCCAAGTGGATATATATATATATCCGGATCGCTCCAACACAAAGTGCTTGCCAAAGGAAAAAGTGTAAAAAGGAAAGGTGAAAATCACCATGACTCTTGTATAAGGGTAGAAGGTAAAAGTAAAAGATAGGCCCTTCGCAGAGGGAAGCAGAGGTTGTCATGCGCTTTTATGGTTCGATGCACAAAATATTAATGCAAAAGAACGTCACTTTATATTGCTGCTTTTGATAAAGTTCGTATAAAGTTTATTTTCTTTGCACTAATAGATCATACATATTTAAGGAACAATTTTTATTGCTTGCACCGATGACAACTTACTTGAAGGATCTTACTCAATCCATAGGTAGGTATGGTGGACTCTCATGGCAAAACTGGGTTAATGAATGTTTGGAAGCACAAGTAGTATCTCTACTTGGTGCAAAGAATTTGGCTAGCATGAGAGGGAAAGGCAAGCTCAACATGTTGGATGATCCAAGACAATATAACATTTCAGATATAGGAAAACATAACCCATTAAGTTGTCTTCCTTGTCCAACGTCAACTTTTTAGCATGTCAATATTTTAGTGAGTGCTCACAATTACAAAAGATGTCCATGATAGTATATTTATATGTGAAATCTCTCTTCCTTCAATATTCTTTCATGAATTGTTCAAGTGACCAATTCTGCGTTTGCTAACTTTCAATAAGTTTACCACCTATACTTATTATGTGTGAAGTCATTACTCCCCATGTTTTAAGCATATGAAACGTATATAAATTCAGATTTATGATGTTCAATTCATTCAACCATTTACTCTTAGGATATACGTGAAGCATGTGAGTAAATGACAAACTACTCCAAAAAGATATAAGTGAAGAACACTGAGTAGTCAAATAGTTAACTAGCCATGGAAGGATTCTTTTTCATTCAAGATTTTAGATCCGGTGTTTTTATTCAAACTGCAAGTAAAATTGAAAATACGCTCAAAGCAAAACACATATCATGCGACGAATAAAAATATAGCTTCGAGTAAGGTATACCGATAGTGTTGAAGACGAAAGAGGGGATGCCTTCTGGGGCATCCCCAAGCTTAGGTGCTTGATTCTTCCTTGAATATTACCTTGGGGTGCCTTGGGCATCCCCAATCTTAGGGTATTTCCACTTCTTATTCTCCTCATATCGATATCTCACGCAAAGCTTGAAAACTTCAATCACATAAAACTTAACGGAACTTCGTGAGATAGGTTAGTATGATAAAGAGTAAACCATTCACTTTGGTACTGTCAAAGACAAGGTTCATAATTTTTCTCACACAATGCCTACTGTACCATATCATTTCTACAATTTATATTGAGAAATATAAGTCACAGAAACTAGAAAACAAGCAAACTATGCAATGAAAACAGAATCTGTCAGAAACAGAACATTATGTAATGATTTGAAAAGCAACCATACTTATGCTACTTGAAAAATTATGAAATACATTGATGGACGTGAAGAATTTGTCTATTAATCTTCCGCAAAAAGAATCAACTCAAAATCACTCTACTGTAAAAAATGACAGCTAATCCCGTGAGCGCAAAGTTTCTGTTTTTCTCAGCAAGATCACATTAATTTTCACCCAAGTCTTCCCAAAGGTCTCACTTGGCACTTTATTGAAACAAAAACTATAAAACATGATTACTACAGTAGCTTAATCATGTAAACACATAAAAACAGTAAGGGTAAATATTGGGTTATCTCCCAACAAGCGCTTTTCTTTAATGTCTTTTAGCTAGGCATGATGATTTCAATGATGCTCACATAAAAGATAAGAATTGAAACATAAAGAGAGCATCATGAAGAATATGACTAGCACATTAAATCTAACCCACTTCCTATGCCTAGGGATTTTGTGAGCACATAATTTATAGGAACAAGAATCAACTAGCATAGGAAGGCAAAACAAGTATAACTTCAAAACTTTAAGCACATAGAGAGGAAACTTGATATTATTGCAACTCCTACAAGCATGTATTCCTCCCTCATAATAATTTTCAGTAGAATCATGAATGAGTTCAACAATATAACCATCACATAAAGCATTCTTTTCATGATCTATAAGCATAGAAATTTTACTACTCTCCACATAAGCAAAATTCTTCTCATTCGGAATAGTGGGAGCAAACTCAACAAAATAACTGTCATGTGAGGCATAATCCAATTCAAAATTAAAATCATGATGACAAGTTTCAGGGTTAAGATTATTCTTTATAGCATACATGTATCACAATATTCATCATAGATAGCAACTTTGTTCTCATAATCAATTGGAACCTCTTCCGAAATAGTGGAATCATTACTAACTAAAGTTGGCACTCTTCCAAATCCAGTTTCATAAATATCACACTAAGATTCAACACCCTCCAAAATAGTGGGATCACCAATTCCTAAAGTTGACACTGTCAGATTTCGGGTTCCGGTAGACCCTTGAGGTTCGAACACTGGGGTGCACGCGGAGATCTTTCCCCTACCAGCTCACGCGTGAATGGATTGCAAGGGATCTAAACTAGGAGCGATGAACAGCACAAGAGACACAGGGTTTATACTGGTTCGGGCCACCGTGGTGGTGTAATACTGTAACGCCCCGGATTCGATGCGCCAGGTGTCCTTCAGTTATTCGCCGTCGTTGCCATGTCATTTGCTTGCGTGTTGCACTTTGCCATGTCATCATCTGCATTTCGTATCATGTCATCATGTGCATTTCATTTTGCATACGTGTTCGTCTCATGCATCCGAGCATTTTCCCCGTTGTCCGTTTTGCAATCCGGCACTCCTATGTCTCCCGGCGCCCCCTTTTACCTCTTTTCATGTGCGGGTGTTAAACGGTCTTGGAATGGACCGAGGTTTGTCAAGCGGCCTTGGTATAGCACCGTGAACCGCTTTGTCAAGTTTCGGATCATTTGAAGGTCGTTTGGTACTCCAACAGTTAACCGGTAACCGCAAAAGCCTCTTTGTTGCAGCCCAACACCCTTTCTAAGTTGCCCAAAACCCACCAAACTCCTCTCCATGCTCTCGGTCGTTCGATCACGATCGCGTGGCAGAAAACCGCACCTCATTTGGAGTCTCCTAGCTCCCTCTACCTATAAATATGTCTTCCTCCCCGAAATCGCAGTCCAAATCCATCCCGAAACCCTAAAATTCCCCCAGACGCCAATCGGACGAAACCTCGCGCCGCCGCCCAGCAGCCACTCCGGGCGTGCCACGTGGCCTCCGGCCTCCCCCCGCCCATGTCCGCCCGAGCCCAGTGCAGCCCGCCCGAGCCAGCAGCCGCCCGAGTGCCCGTGCCCGCCGCCGTCGCCCTTCGCCCCTTGCTTGGCGAAACCTCCGCTCCGCCGCCGGCTCCGCCCCGCCATGGCGATCGCCGCCTCCGTCTCCCGGCTCCTCCTCCGCCGCCCCATGGCGCCGCCCGAGCCCGCTGACGCCTCCCAGCCTGGTGCAACGCGCGCCGCTCCTCGCTGCCCCACCGCCTCGCTCGCGCCGCCGGTGGCCGCCGCCGCCCTCGGCCGTCGTCTCTCGCCGGGAGCTGCCCAAGCGCCTCCCAGCGCCTCCGCGCCCGCCGCCGGCCGGATCTGGCCGGATCCGGTCCGGGGCTACCTCACCGGCGCCGTCCCCGGCCTCCTCCGCCCCTCCTCTCCGACTCCGGCGCTCTGCTCCGGCGAGCCGCCGCGTGCCTCGTTATCCGTGCCATTCGGTTCACTTCTTTCTCTCCCCCTCAAAAATTCATCTAAGTCCCGAGCATTTTTGACATTTTGTGGCATTTTCGTTGCATCATATCTCTGTCATCGTTGCTCCGTTTTGGGCGTGTAATATGTCAAAATGTTCGTCTCGATGAGTAGATCATTTCATCTCATTGCATCATTTTCATTTGAGCTCATCTTGGTGCCCGAAATGCTGTTGCAAGAGTGCTATGTGATGTTAGTTTCTGATTTTTATCAGAACTTGCACTTTTGTCATTTTTGCCATGATTGATGTGTGCATCCTATGGACTTGAGCCCTACATGTGTTTTGTAATATGCCATGCCATATTTACAGGGGTGTATACCATGTATTTTTGTGATCTATGTGGTGACTAGCACAAGCATGCAAACTAGGTGTCTTGTTGTTGCTGATTTCAGCCCTGTTTTGCTGATATTTTGATGCCATGTTAACTTGATGCTATAGAGAGATCCATGCATATTTTGAGATACTTTAGTAAGGATGTTTTGCTATACATGTCTTGCTCTATCCATCCATGCCCTTGTTTGCAATTATGGAGTGCCATAGCTTGAGTCAATCGAGCTCTTCTTTTGCTTCAAAATGTTTCCTGGCAGATTGTTTACATGTTATTCAATTTTGCCAAGGTTGTTGTGGTTGATCCATGTATGCTATGTTATTGTTCTTGCCATGTATGTCTTCTATGCCATGTATTCTTGATGTATGTATGCTTAGTTTTTCATATAAGGCTCTGTAGTGAGTGCATTGAGCTTGTAAACATGCCTACTTGTTATCAGTTTTTGACATGCCATGTTGCTGAATCTGTTAACGAAACTTTCAATATTGACATGGGTGTTACTATATTTTCTGATCCTTTTTGGCCTATGGTCACTAAGGGACTTTTGTTATATGCTTTGAGTAGATTCATGCCATGCCTTTTTTTGCCATGATAAGTTCCTGTAACATGTTGTTTCATAGCTCTAAACATTGCAACCTGATGTTATTTCTGCCAAGTCTGAAACTGTTATTAGTTGCAATCTTGCCATGTGTTTTTGAGCATGTTATAGTGATTTCTGGAGATAGCTCAGTGTTCATGTTTTGTAATGCTTTACCTGTACATCATGCCTATGCCTTTTGTTTTCATGTTGAGATGCTGTAGCATGTTGTTTTGGTGCTTGCAATATGCCTAGTCGCTGTTATGGACAGATTGTTGTCATGACTTGTATTGTGTGTATGTGTTGAACCGTTGCTCCGTTTTGAGTGTGCTGTATATGAAACTTGCTTGATTTTGCATGTAGTTTCATATTATCATGTTGGATCCTTGTTTTGAGGTGTTTTCTTGATGTTTATATGCATTTTGTATCAATGCCATGCTTATCTTGTTTTGCTCATATCTTCTAGGCCGTAGCTCCGAATCTAATGAACTTTATATGTAACTTGACTAGAATTTTGTGTAGATCATCGTGGTGCATCTTAACTTGCTGTTTAACAACTTGAACATAAGGTTTATTCAGATCTGGACCAATTTCGAAATTTGCATATGAGGACTTACCGGAATTGTTATATGTTGTTCCCGGCCTCATTTAAACTTGCTTTGATGTGTTGGTCTTGTATGCATCATCTCTTGCCATGAGTAGCTTCATGTAGCGTTGTCGTGCATCATGCTTGGTTGTGCATCATGTCTTGTTCATGTGTGGGGTGTTTACTATGTTGTGTGCTTCTTCTTGTTAGTTCCCGTTTCGTTGCGATCGTGAGGATTCGTTCGTCTTCGCTTGGTTCGGCTTCGTCCGTTCGTCTTCTTCATGGACTCGTTCTTCTTCCTTGCGGGATTTCAGGCAAGATGACCGCTACCCTGGATCTCACTACTATCATTGCTATGCTAGTTGCTTCGTTCTATCGCTATGCTGCGCTACCTATTACCTGTTTATCAAGCCATCCCAAATTGCCATGTCAGCCTCTAACCTTTGTCACCCTTCCTAGCAAACCATTGTTTGGCTATGTTACCGCTTTGCTCAGCCCCTCTTATAGCGTTGTTAAATGCAGGTGAAGACGAAGTTTGTTCCTTGTTGGAACATGGAGATGTTGTTCCTTGTTGGAACATGTTTACTTGTTGGGATATCACAATATATCTTATTTAATTAATGCATCTATATACTTGGTAAAGGGTGGAAGGCCCGGCCTTATGCCTGGTGTTTTTTTCCACTCTTGCCGCCCTAGTTTCCGTCATATCGGTATTATGTTCCCGGATTTTTGCGTCCCTAACGCGGTCGGGTGATTTATGGGACCCCCTTGACGAGTTCGCTTTGAATAAGACTTTTCCAAAGCAAGGCCCAACATTGGTTTTACATTTGCCTCACCTAGCCTTTTTCCCTTGGGAGTCGCGCATCCCGAGGGTCATCTTTATTACCCCGGGCGATGCTTGTCTAGCGTTGGTCCAAACTAGAGCACCGTCGGGACCATCCCTTGGCAACTTGGGTTACGTCGGTACCAGACGCTTAGCTTATCCGGTCGTGGCTCGAGGCGAGATCTGTGCGGCTACTATCGAGGTATCGGCACGCCGGAGGTCTTCTGGACTTGTTTTATTGCTGTCGAAATGTCTTGTAGCCGGATTCGAGACTGATCGGGCTTCCCGGGAGAAGGTCTATTCTTCGTTGATCGCGAGAGCTTATCATGGGCTAAGTTGGGACACCCCTGCAGGGTTTGAACTTTCAAAGCCGTGCCCGCGTTATGTGGCAGATGGGAATTTGTTAATGTCCGTTGTAGAAAACCCGGTTGATCTCAATTAAAATACACCAACCGTGTGCGTAACCGTGAGTGTCTCTTTTGGGGTTGATCGAGAGGAGAACACGGTTTCGGGTTATGTCGGCGTAAGTAGGAGTTCAGGATCACTTCTTGATCATTACTAGTGACGACCGTTCCTTTGTTTCTCTTCTCGCTCTCATTTGCGTATGTTAGCCACCATATATGCTTAGTCGCTGCTGCAACCTCACCACTTTACCCTTCCTTTCCCATTAAGCTTTGCTAGTCTTGATACCCATGGTAATGGGATTGCTTGAGTCCTCGTGGCTCACAGATTACTACACCACCAGATTGCAGGTACAGGTTTTGCGATGATCTTGGCGTGAGGCGATGTTTTCTTGTATTGGAGTTCTTCTTCGCTGCTTCTTGATCGGGGATAGGTTCGTGTCGGCAGCCTGGGCTAGCAGGGTGGATGTCGTTTGAGCTTCATTTATGTTTCATCCGTAGTCGGGTGTTGATCTCTTGTATATGATGTTGATGTATTCTTGTGGCATTTGTGCCTTATGTATGTATCCCTATGTATTATGTAATGATGATGTAATGATATCCACCTTGCAAAAGCGTTCCAATATGCGGGTCTATCCTTGGTGGGACCGTCGAGTTCCTTTTGGATAGGGTCGCATATTGGGCGTGACAAGTTGGTATCAGAGCCTCGACCGACCCTAGGAGCCCCCTTGATTGATCGGTAGTTTGGCCGATGTTGAGTCTAGAATAAAACTGTTTTCAGAGTCTAGTTATATCGGAGAGTAGGAATTCTTTTTACTCCTCTGCCCCTTCGTCGCTCTGGTGAGAAACATTGACGTAGGTGTTTTGAATTACTTCTCTTCCCCTTCAAATTTTTCTTTAGGATCACGCAGTTGGTTTTTCGATCGTTGTCCATTCTCTTTTTATTCGGTGCATTTCTCGTCAAGTCGATTCGACCCTCTTCATCTTTGAGTTCGATCCTCAGTTCTTCCTCCGACGTCGTTGTTTTTCCTTGTCCGAAGTTGTCCTTGTTTTTCCCACCCGCCCTCCCTTCTTCTTCTCGAACGGATTCCGTGTCGAGTATCCATTCTACTCGTGTGAAGTCTTTGCCTTCTTTCCTCCATGATTTCAACCGGTGTTTCCTCTTCAAGATATTCGTCGGTTTTCCCTTCCAAGTTGCCTTTGTTTTTCCCGCCCTCCCACCCTATTATTCCCGGAGTTCGAGTTTCTTCCGACCATCAATTTCATTCGTACGGAGCCTCTTCAGCCTTCCCTCAATCATTTCAACCGGTGAATTCTCTTTTGTTTGAGATTCTTCATATCTTTTCTTTTCCGGTGCACTCAATTCAAGTTTTTCGGGTTGGTCATATTCTTTTCCTTGGATCAAGTGTTTTCCTTGCTCGTTCGTCTCTCGCCGGTTTATCCTTCCGGAGTGCTCAAGACATCTCAAGAGATTCGTCTGTGTTTGAATTAATTCGAGGTTATCACCTCAGTCAAATATTTAAATTGTTCCGGTGCATCATCTATCTGTTCGACAATCTTTTACAACGGTGTTTTCTTTTAGTGGGCCCTAACCCACAGGTCTTTTCCCAGGATCTTACCTGACTCTTCTAATTCTCCCGGAGTTATTCTCAATTCTATTCGGAGTTTGACGTAAGTATGAATTTCATCAGTCTCATGCCTTTTCCAAGATCAATTTCAAATCATTTCATTGTTGGCTCAACCTCTTCGTTTTTCATTCTTCCGGAGCACCTCAACAATCTTGGTGATGTTTATCGTCGTCATTTGAAGACCGAAGTAGAGTTTCTCTTAAATCTTGTCCGTTCTCCCAGAAGATTCATGGTGCTAGCTCGATGTTATCCTATCCAGTTGTTTCCAGTTGTGCAATTCTTTTCATCCATCCGGAGTATTTCAGGAGTTGTTTTCTGTCTCGATTATCCGGAGGCCTCCATTTCGGAAGATTTCTTCGTTCCAAGTTTTCAAAGTCGTTCTCCAATTATTTTATATTCGTGCCCTTTCGTTTGTCTCAATATTCTTCCGGTGTTTCGTTCAAGAATTCTTCTATCAGTTCGCGATCTCTTTGTTCTCTTGCATTTTAATTCCCAAAAGTATCTCTGTGCTTCTCTAATTCTTCCCGGTGATTCATTCTCTTTCATCAGTCATTTCCGAATTTTTACGGTGGTTCCTTCAGATTTCTTTTCCTTGATTATCATTTTAATCCATTCATTCTTTTCAACCTACCGGTGGTTCATGAAGACCTTCTCAAGTTTACGATATGTCACTTCTCAACTCTTTTTCAACGAGAATAAGTAGTATGCAAAAATCCATTGTTTGTCATCAATTTAATTTGAAGAAGGATAAGCATACAATAAATCTTATTCTTATTTCATCCAAGTGAGTAATCCGTTCCTTCGGAGTTTGTTCTTAATGAATAAATTCTAGTTCCAAGTGTTTTCATCTTTTCTTTTCCGGAGTTCAAATTTAACTCGGCCATTTCGTCGGAACCTCCATCGGAATCATCGCAATGCTCATATTATTCTTTCTTCCTTCATTCTATCTCATCATCCTTTTGTTACCGGAGTTCTTCATGGTGGTTCGTCATGATTTATTTCTTTCTTCAAGAGTTCATCAAGATTTTGTTGGTGGAGTTCAAGTATTTTTCTCCTCGCATCTTGAAGTGTAATTAAATCTCCGTATTCCTTTGAAGTGGAGTTTTGCATTTCTTCGTTTTCTCAGCTATTAAATCTTTCCGTTTGCGGCTGGTTATCAGCTCATAATTTTGAGATGTTTATCCATAAGTCCACAACAACCTTATTCTTTTCGTTGGTGATTTTTTCAACAACTCCGCTCAATCCTTCCTTCTAAGTTCATTTCATTCCTTCCTTTTAATTCTTCCGGAGGTATTGCGTTGTTTATGTCGTCAAGTGTCATTCCATCTTGTGAAGTTCGTGTTCTATTCTTTCCATGTTAAGTCTGAGTTCTGACTAAATCCTTTCAGTCTTATCCGTTTCTTTTCTCATTCTAACCACTCCAGTTAGAACGAGTTGTTTCATAGTCTATTATGTTTCCATGAGCTTTTGATTCTCGTCATTCTCGTCGTTCCTCTCTTCTTCTCGAGTGCTCTCGATTCTTGGCTTCTTCTCTTGAGTTCTTGTTCTCCTCATCCTTTTTCCTTCTGTCTCGGTCTTAAGATCTCGGGACGAGATCTCTTGTTAGTGGAGGAGTGTTGTAACGCCCCAGATTCGATGCGCCAGGTGTCCTTCAGTTATTCGCCGTCGTTGCCATGTCATTTGCTTGTGTGTTGCACTTTGCCATGTCATCATCTGCATTTCATATCATGTCATCATGTGCATTTCATTTTGCATACGTGTTCGTCTCATGCATCCGAGCATTTTCCCCGTTGTCCGTTTTGCAATCCGGCACTCCTATGTCTCCCGGCGCCCCCTTTTACCTCTTTTCATGTGCGGGTGTTAAACGGTCTCGGAATGGGCCGAGGTTTGTCAAGCGGCCTTGGTATAGCACCGGTAGACCGCCTGTCAAGTTTCGGATCATTTGAAGGTCGTTTGGTACTCCAATGGTTAACCGGGTAACCGCAAAAGCCTCTTTTGTTGCAGCCCAACACCCCTTTCTAAGTTGCCCAAAACCCACCAAACTCCTCTCCATACTCTCGGTCGTTCGATCACGATCGCGTGGCCGAAAACCGCACCTCATTTGGAGTCTCCTAGCTCCCTCTACCTATAAATATGTCTTCCTCCCCGAAATCGCAGTCCAAATCCATCCCGAAACCCTAAAATTCCCCCCCGCACGCCACCGGACGAAACCTCGCCGCCGCCCGCAGCCACTCCGGGCGTGCCACGTGGCCTCCGGCCTCCTCCCACCCAGCGCCCGCTGGCCCAGGCCAGTGCAGCCCGCCCAGAGCCAGCGCGCCTGAGTGCCCGTGCCCGCCGCCCGTCGCCCTTCGCCCGCCGCCGGCCGAAACCTCCGCTCCGCCCGCCCGGCTCCGCCCGCCACCATGATCGCCGCCTCCGTCGCCTCGGCTCCTCCTCCGCCGCCATGGCATCGCCCGAGCCGCTGACGCCTCCCAGCAGGCTGGTGCGCCTCCCTTGCTCCTCGCCCGCCCGCCGCCTCGCTCGCGGCCGCCGGTGGCCGCCGCCGCCCTCCGGCGTCGTCTCTCTCGCCGGGAGCCGGCCGCGCCTCCCAGCGCCTCCGCGCCGCCGCCCGGCGGATCCGGTCCGGGCTACCTCACCGGCGCCGTCCCCGGCCTCCTCCGCCCCTCCTCTCCGACTCCGGCGCTCTGCTCCGGCGAGCCGCCGTGTGCCTCGTTATCCGTGCCATTCGGTTGACTTCTTTCTCTCCCCCTCAAAAATTCATCTAAGTCCCGAGCATTTTTGACATTTTGTGGCATTTTCGTTGCATCATATCTCTGTCATCGTTGCTCCGTTTTGGGCGTGTAATATGTCAAAATGTTTGTCTCGATGAGTAGATCATTTCATCTCATTGCATAATTTTCCTTTGAGCTCATCTTGGTGCCCGAAATGCTGTTGCAAGAGTGCTATGTGATGTTAGTTTCTGATTTTTATCAGAACTTGCACTTTTGTCATTTTTGCCATGATTGATGTGTGCATCCTATGGACTTGAGCCCTACATGTGTTTTGTAATATGCCATGCCATATTTCCAGGGGTGTATACCATGTATTTTTGTGATCTATGTGGTTACTAGCACAAGCATGCAAACTAGGTGTCTTGTTGTTGCTGATTTCAGCCCTGTTTTGCTGATATTTTGATGCCATGTTAACTTGATGCTATAGAGAGATCCATGCATATTTTGAGATACTTCAGTAAGGATGTTTTGTTATACATGTCTTGCTCTATCCATCCATGCCCTTGTTTGCAATTATGGAGTGCCATAGCTTGAGTCAATCGAGCTCTTCTTTTGCTTCAAAGTGTTTCCTGGCAGATTGTTTACATGTTATTCAATTTTGCCAAGGTTGTTGTGGTTGATCCATGTATGCTATGTTATTGTTCTTGCCATGTATGTCTTCTATGCCATGTCTTCTTGATGTATGTATGCTTAGTTTTTCATTTAAGGCTCTGTAGTGAGTGCATTGAGCTTGTAAACATGCCTACTTGTTATCAGTTTTTGACATGCCATGTTGCTGAATCTGTTAACGAAACTTTCAATATTGACATGGGTGTTACTATATTTTCTGATCCTTTTTGGCCTATGGTCACTAAGGGACTTTTGTTATATGCTTTGAGTAGATTCATGCCATGCCTTTGGTTGCCATGATAAGTTCCTGTAACATGTTGTTTCATAGCTCTAAACATTGCAACCTGATGTTATTTCTGCCAAGTCTGAAACTGTTATTAGTTGCAATCTTGCCATGTGTTTTTGAGCATGTTATAGTGATTTCTGGAGATAGCTCAGTGTTCATGTTTTGTAATGCTTTACCTGTACATCATGCCCATGCCTTTTGTTTTCATGTTGAGATGCTGTAGCATGTTGTTTTGGTGCTTGCAATATGCCTAGTCGCTGTTATGGACAGATTGTTGTCATGACTTGTATTGTGTGTATGTGTTGAACCGTTGCTCCGTTTTGAGTGTGCTCTATATGAAACTTGCTTGATTTTGCATGTAGTTTCATATTATCATGTTGGATCCTTGTTTTGAGGTGTTTTCTTGATGTTTATATGCATTTTGCATCAATGCCATGCTTATCTTGTTTTGCTCATATCTTCTAGGCCGTAGCTCCGAATCTAATGAACTTTATATGTAACTTGACTAGAATTTTGTGTAGATCATCGTGGTGCATCTTAACTTGCTGTTTAACAACTTGAACATAAGGTTTATTCAGATCTGGACCAATTTCGAAATTTGCATATGAGGACTTACCGGAATTGTTATATGTTGTTCCCGGCCTCATTTAAACTTGCTTTGATGTGTTGGTCTTGTATGCATCATCTCTTGCCATGAGTAGCTTCATGTAGCGTTGTCGTGCATCATGCTTGGTTGTGCATCATGTCTTGTTCATGTGTGGGTGTTTACTATGTTGTGTGCTTCTTCTTGTTAGTTCCCGTTTAGTTTGCGATCGTGAGGATTCGTTCGTCTTCGCTTGGTTCGGCTTCATCCGTTCGTCTTCTTCATGGACTCGTTCTTCTTCCTTGCGGGATTTCAGGCAAGATGACCGCTACCCCGGATCTCACTACTATCATTGCTATGCTAGTTGCTTCGTTCTATCGCTATGCTGCGCTACCTATTACCTGTTTATCAAGCCATCCCAAATTGCCATGTCGACCTCTAACCTTTGTCACCCTTCCTAGCAAACCATTGTTTGGCTATGTTACCGCTTTGCTCAGCCCTCTTATAGCGTTGTTAAATGCAGGTGAAGATGAAGTTTGTTCCTTGTTGGAACATGGAGATGTTGTTCCTTGTTGGAACATGTTTACTTGTTGGGATATCACAATATATCTTATTTAATTAATGCATCTATATACTTGGTAAAGGGTGGAAGGCCCGGCCTTATGCCTGGTGTTTTTTTCCACTCTTGCCGCCTAGTTTCCGTCATATCGGTATTATGTTCCCGGATTTTGCGTCCCTAACGCGGTCGGGTGATTTATGGGACCCCTTGACAGTTCGCTTTGAATAAGACTTTTCCAGCAAGGCCCAACATTGGTTTTACATTTGCCTCACCTAGCCTTTTTCCCTTGGGAGTCGCGATCCCGAGGGTCATCTTTATTTACCCCCGGGCGATGCTTGTCTAAGCGTTGGTCCAAACTAGAGCACCGTCTTGGGACCATCCCTTGGCAACTTGGGTTACGTCGGTACTGTCGCTTAGCTTATCCGGTCGTGGCTCGAGGCGAGATCTGCGCTACTATCGGGGTGTCGGCACGCCGAGGTCTTCTGGACTTGTTTTATTGCTGTCGAAATGTCTTGTAGCCGGATTCCGAGACTGATCGGGCTTCCGGGAGAAGGTCTATTCCTTCGTTGATCGCGAGAGCTTATCATGGGCTAAGTTGGGACACCCTGCAGGGTTTGAACTTTCAAAGCCGTGCCTGCGGTTATGTGGCAGATGGGAATTTGTTAATGTCCGGTTGTAGAAAACCCGAAGTTGATCTCAATTAAAATACACCAACCGTGTGCGTAACCGTGAGTGTCTCTTTTCGGGGTTGATCGAGAGGAGAACACGGTTTCTGGGTTATGTCTGACGTAAGTAGGAGTTCAGGATCACTTCTTGATCATTACTAGTTGACGACCGTTCCTTTGTTTCTCTTCTCGCTCTCATTTGCGTATGTTAGCCACCATATATGCTTAGTCGCTGCTGCAACCTCACCACTTTACCCCTTCCTTTCCCATTAAGCTTTGCTAGTCTTGATACCCATGGTAATGGGATTGCTGAGTCCTCGTGGCTCACAGATTACTACACCACCAGTTGCAGGTACAGGTTTTGCGATGATCTTGACGTGAGAGCGATGTTTGCTTGTATTGGAGTTCTTCTTCTGCTGCTTCTTCGATCAGGGGATAGGTTCCAGGTCGGCAGCCTGGGCTAGCAGTGGTGGATGTCGTTTGAGCTTCATTTATGTTTCATCCGTAGTCGGGTGTTGATCTCTTGTATATGATGTTGATGTATTCTTGTGGCATTTGTGCCTTATGTATGTATCCCTATGTATTATGTAATGATGATGTAATGATATCCACCTTGCAAAAGCGTTCCAATATGCGGGTCTATCCTTGGTGGGACCGTCGAGTTCCTTTTGGATAGGGTCGCATATTGGGCGTGACAAATACCCTACTCCAGTGTGTGGTGTGGTGGATTGCCTCAGGGGCTGGTGATGAACAATACAAAGGAAGAACAGCCTCGCAAGGGGCTGTTCTTGAGTTGGTGCGATGAACTGCTTGGGTGAGTTCGATCACCTCTCTCTCTCTCTCTCTCTCTCTCTCTCTCTCTCTCTCTCTCTCTCTCTCTCTCTGCCAGGGCTCTATCAGATGGCCTCCCTCTCTCTCTGCGAGATCTTGATCCTCTCCTCTACCTTTGTGGTGGCTAGTCCTATTTATAGAGGGAGGCCCTGGGCCTCTCCCCAAATAATGAGCGGGGAGGGCGCCAACAATTGGCCATTTTGAAGGGGAACATCTAGTACACTTATCCTGACTAAAGTTGGTCTTCGGCTGCCAAAGGCTCTGGTGGTGACGCCGTCCTGGGCTCCACGATGACCTCCATCCTGCCGTTCTGCTGGTCTTGGTCTTGTTGCACCAAAGCGGCAACCTTTGCCTGATGCCTTGGCCTGTGCGTGCCTCCTTTGCACCGAAAGGGAAACAAGGACACAGCGCAGGCCGGCGCCCGCCCGGCGCCCGCCTGGTCTCGATCGTCATGGCTTGCGTCACGGGGCACCCTCGTGAGGTACCCTGCCTTGATCTCTCCGCCTCCTCGTGAGCCTGCCTGACGAGGCTGCTCCTGAAGAAGGTTCTTGTCGTCCGACCCGCGAGGCTTGGCCCCTCACAAGGGTCTTGAGCTTGAACTGATGAAGCTGGGCCATGCTGGGCCCCCACCTGAGCCACGCCGCAGGCCGCAGGCACGCAAGTCTGGGGACCCCCGTTCCCAGAACGCCGACAGTAGCCCCCAGGCCCAAGGCGTGCCCGGACTTGGCTTAGCAGAGAGGCGAAGGGGCAAGTGCGAAGCGCCGCGAGCCCCAACAGCCTGTGGCCTTGGGCGCCGCATGGCGATTGGTTGGTCGTGGGCATCTCCGCTTCCCCACGATGCCTCGGCAACCGCACGACTTGACAAAAAGGGGTGCCCGAGCCTGACTGACCTGCTTTGTTCTCGCTTGCCTTACTTCAGATCCCCTTTCTTGCCCTTCTCCTTCCTGCTTCCGAAATCCTCCAGATTCGCCTCAATCCTTCCAGTCCGGCGAGCTATGGCGCCCCGCAAGACTCCGACTGAGGTCTGGTACTCCCCGACTCTGGATCCCCCAAATGTGTCGGAGAGGAATCTTGCCCTCGTGCGCCAGAGTACGGTGGCGCAGGGTAACGCGGGAGCGACTACGTTTAAGGCCGGCTCCAGCCAGCCTGAATGCAAGGGGAGCAACTTTTACCCGCTCTTCGTGAGCGCCATCGTCGTTGGTCTGGTGCCTCCCTTTTCCGAGTTCTTCCTTGCTGTTCTTCGTGTGTACAACTTGCAAGTGCTTCCCTTGCCTGTACAACTTGCGCCCGGACTTGGCTTAGCAGATAGGCAAAGGGGCAAGTGCGAAGCGCCGCGGGCCCCAATAGCCTGCGGCCTTGGGCGCCTCGTGGCGATCGTTGGTCGTGGGCGTCTCCGCTTCCCCACGATGCCTCGACAACCACACGACTTGAAAAAAAGGGGTGCCCGAGCCAAACTGACCTGCTTTGTTCTCGCTTGCCTTACTCCAGATCCCCTTTCTCGCCCTTCTCCTTCCTGCTTCCGAAATCCTCCAGATTTGCCTCAATCCTTCCCGTCCGCGAGCTATGGTGTGCCGCAAGACTCCAACTAAGGCCTGGTACTCCCCGGCTCTGGATCCCCCAAATGTGTCGGAGAGGAATCTTGCCCTCATACGCCAGAGGACGGTGGCGCGGGGCAACGCGGGAGAGAGTGCGTTCAAGGCCGGCTCCAGCCAGCCTGAAGGCAAGGGGAGCACCTTTTACCCGCTCTTCATGAGCGCCATCGTCGCCGGTCTGGTGCCTCCCTTTTCCGAGTTCTTCCTTGTTGTTCTTCGCCTATACAACTTGCAAGCTCTGCACCTCCACCCCAACTCTGTTCTTCTCCTGGCGATCTTCGCCTATTATTGCGAGGCTCACGTTGGGATAAAGCCTTCGGTGGCCTTGCTACGCCATTATTTTTACCTCCGGGTTTCTCGTGGCCCCATCTACGCATGCGCGAGTTTTGTCGCATACTCCGGCTCCAACGCCATCTCGAAGCCCGGGAAGAGGATTGAAGGCTTCCGGAGTAGGTGGGTCATGGTGGACGCCGCGCGCATCCACCCCCAACTTGTGCTGCCCACGAGGCAGCCCAAGGCCGTTGATGCGTGGTCTCGCGCGGAACTCGTCGATCCCCATGCGAGGGCGGTAATGGAGAGGATGGACGCGGACCTGAGGCCAGGCAACTTGGGGGCGGCGAAGCTGACCGGGGCCACACTCCTGAGGGAGTTTCTGGAGCACCGGGTGGCTCCACTCCGGGAGCACTCGCTCCCGTTGTGGAGGATTGGGGAAGTAGATGCTGCCATTCGCTTGAGCTCTGCAGCTCTGGCCGATGAAGATCTGGTCGCGGCCCTCCACTCCTTGGTCGAGGGAGACGTGGCGAGGCCGGACGGTGCTCCCATCCCCCTGTTTCTTCGTGATGACTGGGAGCAGGCGGTGGATGCCATGCCCACCTTCAACGGTGAGGGGCTAGTGCCCGCAGTGGCCCCGGGATCTGACGGCGTTGCCGACGGTGAATGTGTCCTCCAGCGACTCCAGCGGGAGTGAGGAGGGAGAAAAGGAGGAGGAGGAGGAGGAGGAGGAGGAAGAGGAGTTCGACTCCGAGGCGACTGGCGAGGAGCCGGAGGAGTTCTTCCCCCGGCACAGGTCTCGCATCCTCCGCTCCATGTCGGACGGCGAC
This sequence comes from Aegilops longissima, assembly GCA_021605205.1. NCBI lineage: Eukaryota > Viridiplantae > Streptophyta > Magnoliopsida > Poales > Poaceae > Aegilops > Aegilops longissima. Next base: position 93,882,980 of record CM038679.1, on the reverse strand, counting down.
GAGGCCAGCGGTGGGCGAGGAGGAGCGGATTCTCCCCCGGTCCTGAGGAAAGAGAGGTCGGGGCTGGTGCCCCCAGGATCCGCTCTAGTCCCGGGTCGGTATGAGGCCAGCTCCGGCCTTCCCGACGCTTCCTCTGCTTCCATGCCTCCTAAGGCTGACCCTAGCTGTAGGCTCTCGGGCTTCAAGTTTGGCCGGAGGCTGCCTGATCCCGCGAGCGATGACCTGTAAGTACTCGATCCGTGCTCTGCTCTGTTTCTATTGCCGAGACTTGACGCCTGCACTCCTTGACCAGGCCGGCACCTGAAGCGAAGAGGTTGAGGGGGGCTTCTGCGGCCCCGCTTGAGGCGAGCTCGCCCGCCGAGGCAGCGCCTTCTTCTGGGGGGAAAGGAGGCACCGAGGCCCACGCTTCCCCTGCCCGGTCGTCCTCGCGAGCCCAGCAGGGACACTCTGGCGAGGAGTCAGCCCCCGTGGTCCCGCTGAACTTGGAGGGGCCTGGGCTTGGTGCTGCTACTGAGATGCCCATGGCCCGGGAGGCTCCTTCCTCCCAAGTCATGATCACGCTGTCGTCCTCTCCACCTACTGTACCAGCTCCCGTCTCTTCTGCTTCCTCAGCTGTCTTGGACCAGGCCGCCGACAAACTGAGCCGGCTTTGGGAGGATCTCCAGAGCGCGGACCCCCGCCTGGTGGTCGGGCGCCTGGAGTTAACCTCCGGCTGGGCCCGCTTCGCTGCCTCTGTCCGAGCGGCGCTGAGGCGGGCTGCGTCCACCTCCGACGAGGAGAAACAAGCCGCCCGCCAGGCTAAGGCTGCTCACAATGCTGCTCAAGGCGAAGCTACGGATGCCCAGGGCCGCTGCAAGGCGTTGGAGGCCGAGCTGCAAGACCTGCGCGAGGAGCTCGTGAAGGAGGTCCGCATCCGCCAGGAGAAGGAGGAGGGGATGAAGGCTCGGGAGGCTGCCGTGAAGGACTGGCACGCCTAGCTTGTTGACCGTCATGGCCGGTTGGAGACGCTGGAGCAGGCGCTGAAGGTGGAGAGGGCCGAGCTAGACCGCAAGGCGAAGGTCCTGGCCGAGGACCGGGTGGCTTTCGCCGAGCTGGAGGAGAAGGCTCGCGCCGTGCTGAAGACGCTCTATGAGAGTGGCTTAGAGGACCCGTTGGCTGGCGAAGAGGACGGCCCTGCCGAGCTGCTTCCCTTCCTGGTCCGCGCGCTCGAAGATGCCGCGGACGGCCTTGGTCCCACGACCGAGGCCGAGGCGCGCGCCCTGTCGTCTGCAGCGCTGACGCGCGTCCTCAGCCACATCTACCTTCGCGACCCCAACGTCGACCTCGACATCCTGATGGAACCCGTGAGTGGCGACCTCGCCGCCACTGCTGCTGAGGCCGTGAAGGGCCGAGCCGAGGTTTTGCTAGGGAAGTCCCGTGCCTTCAGCGTCTTGCCTAGACGCGACGCCACCAGCTCCGCGGCTTCAGGAGGCGGAGCCGCCCGGCTTGGCTCCACCGCAGGCGGTAGCACTACTGGAAAGCGATCCCCTTGCGTCCTTTGTCCTGTTTTAATTCTTGCAACATGCACCATGCCTGGTGGAGGCGTTTAAACTTGTGTTTGGTGTTATGAGAACACTCTATGGCTTGTAATATTTGCTTTTGAATTCCTTAGGATTTGCATTTTCCCTCCTATTTGCCTGTGTTCTGCGTCGGCAGGGCCCGGCCCCGCGCATACCTCAGCCGCCGTTAGCCCCGATAGGAGACCAGGACGGGACTAAGGAGTGAGGGGATACGTGGCAAGTTAGGCTCCCGAGTCGAGATGCTCAGGAGTCCCCCTTGACGCGCGAACAACAAGTAGGGAAGGGAGGCGTAGGAGTGGATTGGTCGTTCTACGTCGACAGGGCCCGGCCCCACGCATACCTCAACTGTCGTTAGCCCCGACCGGAGGCCAAGGACAGGGCTAAGGAGTGAGGGGCTACGTGACCAGTTAGGCTCCTGAGTCGCGATGCTCAGGAGTCCCCCTTGACGTTCAAACGAATTTTCATACCTTGGCTCCGCTCGGGGAGGCGTGCGACGACCAGGTCTGAGGGACCTGGCTGGGTAGCGTACGTTCGGACGTGGCCTGGGCGCAGCCCCCGTGTCCAGCCCCCTCGCGTGGCACTCCTGAGGGGAGGTGTTGCGATGGTGCCAGACACTGAGCTCTGGGCTCCCTGAGGTTGATACGGCCGTGGGTCGCCCTCAGTTGTTTATCACCAGCGCGGAGCATAGCGCTTCCGTATGTGTATGGGCATAGCCGCTCCTCGGCAATGTCGTCAGCCAGCGCGGAGCATGGTGCTTCCACTGGTTTGTGGGAGGGGGCTCCCCTCCGGGAGGAGCACCCGGGGCGTGTACAGCCCCGCCCTGACACGTGGCCGGCACGTAGGGCTAGGAGAGGTGTATCTGGGCACCCGTGAGCGAGCGCGGGACTCACGAGGCCCTACCTCGAGGTGGGTAGCGCCTGGCTCTGGGCCTTTATCAGTGGTGTGTTCCTGCAGGGTTAGAATGCAAATGCTCTACGCCCTCAGGTCCCGGCCCTCGAGCGAGGTCAGCTGTCGCTCGTATGACAGGTCGCGATGCCGTGGGTCAATGCCAGGGGGTGAGGGCTGGAGAGCCATAGGAGCCCATGAGTCGCGATGCTCAGGTACCCCCCTTTTAACGTGCAAGCGCTTTGCATTAGGGCGGAGAGGCCCGCAACAGGTAGTAGGCAATAATTACGTGAATCAGGTTAAGCGCATAGGAGCAAATCCATCTAGATAGGTGCGGAGAAAGCATGCGCCACTGGGTCTGGCCCGAGCAGCTTGGGGATAATGCAGCCCGAGGGGTGCCCCCAACAAGGTAAGTAAAGAACATAAGAAAAACGGATACATGCCACAGGGACGGACCCATGCGGCCTGGGAATGATGCAGCCCGAGGGGCGCTCCCAGCTGAAAGCGGAACTTGGGAAGGTATCACCTGGTATGGTCGGAGGTGGCGGGATGTTGAGGTAGCAAATGACGCGTGATGAGGAAGCCGGCCCTCATGAGCCCTCCGGACCCGGAGCCTCAGGAGGCTCCGGGGGCACGGGGGTTCCTCGAGAGCCATCTCCATCTCTGCCCGGACCGCGCGTTGCTTGACCTCATGAGCCTCCAGAGCGCACCTCAGCAGGCGCTGATGGGCAGCGACCGCGTTCGGCAGGCCGAAAGGCATGCGAATGTAGCTGTGAGGTGGACCCTCGCAACGTACCACGCGTGAGGGCCAGAGGCGCTCCTGAGACGCGGCCTGGTTGAGTCCTGGTATGTCGATGCAGATCCGCAGCCCGGCATCCTTGATTGGATGTGGGGCCACGGCGGGCAGGCGGCGACAGCCGCGCATGACTCTTGACTCCTGTAGCTCCTGGGTGTTCCTCGCGATGAACTCCTGAGGGTTTGGCCCTCCTTGTTTCATACCTTCCCGAGGGAAACGTGCCTTGAAGCACGCCTCCAAGTGGTGCCCGAGCGCCTCCCTCGTGACCTCGGCTAGGTCGGTGGCTCGCCATGAAAGAGCCCCCGAGCCTCGCCTGAGGAGGGCGCCGGGCGCGCCTTCCTATGTGATAGAGGGGGCGCCCCTTTAACGGGCGCGGGTCCTGATGCCATGCCTCCGGAGGTGCCTCCCTAGCGAGGGCCTGGACCAGGCGAAGCCTTCTTCTTCTTAGGGATCGCCTCGGGAAGTCTCTCGCTCCTGTGATCTGGGTCTTCGATTGCTGCGGCTTGGAAGGCGTGCTCAAGGGAGCACAGTGCATCCCTTTCCTCACAAGGTACTGTGATGACTCCTCCACTTCCTGGCATCTTAAGGAAATTGTAGCCATGGTGAGTCACTGCCATCAACTTGGCTAAAGCTGGGTACCTGAGGATGGCATTGTATGGCAGGCGAATGTGGGCGACGTCAAAGTCGATGAGCTCGGTGCGGTAGTTGTCGCGCCGTCCGAAGGTAACGGGAAGGCAAACTTGCCCTATCAGGACAGTGGAGCCATCGGTGACTCCTGAGAAAGGCTTGGTCGGCTGGAGCTGATTGTATGGCACTTGGAGATCGTTGAATGTCTCGACAGATAGGACGTTGAGTCCTGCTCCGCCGTTGATGAGGGTCCTGGTGACTTGCACGTTGCTGATGACTGGTGAGCAAAGCATGGGGAGGACTCCGGCCGTTGCCGCGTACTTGAGCTGAACGTGATAGCGCATTTATCGACCACCGAGAGGCGTGTGGCCTCGAGCTTGGGAGGACTGCATTCACCTCGCAAACAAACTGCTTGAAGATCTGCCGAGAGGTGGGGCCTGAGCACCACCGGGATGCAAGCCATCGGCGCGGCTCTGGAAGCCCCAGCCCCTCGTCCCCGATGATTGTCTTCGTACCTCCTTGGCGGCTGTGGCAAGGTGGGAGCCCAGCGTTGCCTTGAGGCGATCCTCACGAGGCGGGTCCCTCAACCTCCCTCGCGAGGCTGGTCCTGCCAGCCGTCCTCGCGAGTCATCCGCCATCCTTGGCGAGGGCCACGATCTTCCGGTGTCTGCGCCTCTTCCTCCTCCTCGGCCGTAGCCCCGATCATTGCGCTCGAGGCGTCGGCCAATGCGCCCTTCTCGCACGGCCCTGAGCTCTTGGCATTCGTTGGTGTTGTGGGTGTGGAGGTCGTGGTACACGCAGTACCGGCTGCCCTTGGACGACTCGGGCTGATCCCTGCCTCGCTTGGTGTCTGGTTCTGCCGCCAGCACGACAGCCCCTTTGCGCTTCATGTCCTTGGCCTTGGGCTTCTTCTCTTTTGGATCGGCAGCCGGAAGCTCGAGGAGGGAGAGGCGCCCTTCCTCAGCCCTGGCGCATTTGGTTGCCAAGTTGAACAGCTCCAGGGATGTGCACAGGTCTTCATGCATTGCTAGCTCCTCCTTCACCTTGACATCACGCACGCCATCCAAGAAGGCTGAGATGATAGCTTCCTCAGTCACCTTGGGAATCTTGAGGCCGGCGTTGTTGAAGCGCTGGATGTACTTCTGCAGGGTCTCTCCCGGCTGTTGCTTGATCCGGCGCATGTCCCTCATGGCCGGAGGCTGGTCGCGAGTGCCTTGGAAGTTGGCGATGAAGCGGGTGCGCATCTCATCCCACGAGGAGATCGTGCCGGGAGCCAGGTTCAGGTGCTAGGTTCGGGCTCCGTCCTTGAGCGCCATGGGGAACCAATTTGCCATGACATTTTCGTCCCCGTTGGCGGCCTCGATGCCCAGCTCGTAGAGCTGAAGGAACTCTGCGGGGTCGGCGGTGCCGTCGTAGTGAGGAGGCAGGTCTGGCTTGAACTTGCCGGGCCATGCGACGCCGCGTAGCTCGGCGGTGAAGCACGGCAGCCTGCAGTGGCCACCGGGGCTCTCTGCTGATGCAGAGCTTGTTCTTGTGGATTCCAGCATAGCGCTGCACAGGCAGCAGCAGGGTCTTGACGCGGTGGTGCGAGAGCGTGGTCGCGGCGCTCTGGTGCTGGGAGCATGCGAGCACCTTCTTGGGGACGAGGGATCTCCAGGTAGCTCCTTTCTTGTTGCGTGGGTGCCTGACGCGGAGGGTCTCGGCCCGGGGCCACGCGCCTTTGAGCCAGGACGCCTTCTTGGGAAGGAGGTGGCGGGAGCACCTCCAGCTCCCTGCCTCCCGCGTGGGGTGAAGGGCGAGGCAGCGAGAGGCATGGCGCGGGGGAGCCCCCTGCGGCGCGGACAAGCTCGGCGACACGGTCGAGCCACTCCTCGTAGACGTCCTCGATAGGGCGGTAGCGCAGTAGCTCGTTTGCGGCGATGAGCGCGGCTCGAGCCTCCATGGGAGCGCGGTGTGCGCGGGACGAAGAACCAGCAGGGGTGAGAGAGGGAGTAGCAGTGCAGCCTTCTCGCCTCACCGATGGGTGCAGGGATGAGGCCTGCTGCTCGTTCCCCGCCGGGCCGGTGGCGGCATTTGCAGCAAGCGACGGGGAACGACGGGGGTGCCCGCCGACGGGAGCCGTCTGGGCGACTCGAGAGGTGCGAGCAGCCCGGCGCTCGGCGCGGGCTCGGCGAGCGTCAGCCATGGGCGCGACGGAAGATCACACGCGACCAGCGGAAGAAAGATTCCGGCGCACCCCTACCTGGCGCGCCAAATGTCGGATTTCGGGTTCCGGCAGACCCTTGAGGTTCGAACACTGGGGTGCGCGCGGAGATCTTTCCCCTACTAGCTCACACGTGAATGGATTGCAAGGGATCTAAACTAGGAGCGATGAACAGCACAAGAGACACAGGGTTTATACTGGTTCGGGCCACCGTGGTGGTGTAATACCCTACTCCAGTGTGTGGTGTGGTGGATTGCCTCGGGGGCTGGTGATGAACAATACAAAGGAAGAATAGCCTCGCGAGGGGCGGTTCTTGAGTTGGTGCGATGAACTACTTGGGTGAGTTCGATCGCCTCTCTCTCTCTCTCTCTCTCTCTCTCTCTCTCTCTCTCTCTCTCTCTACCAGGGCTCTATCAGATTGCCTCCCTCTCTCTCTGCGTGATCTTGATCCTCTCCTCTACCTTGGTGGTGGCTAGTCCTATTTATAGAGGGAGGCCCTGGGCCTCTCCCCAAATAATGAGCGGGGAGGGCGCCAACAATTGGCCGTTTTGAAGGGGAACATCTAGTACACTTATCCTGACTAAAGTTGGTCTTCGGCTGCCAAAGGCTCTGGAGGTGACGCCGTCCTGGGCTCCACGATGACCTCCATCCTGCCGTTCTGCTAGTCTTGGTCTTGTTGCACCAAAGCGGCAACCTTTGCCTGATGCGTTGGCCTGTGCTTGCCTCCTTTGCACCGAAAGGGAAACAAGGACACTACGCAGGCCGGCGCCCTCCTGGCGCCCGCCTGGTCTCGATCGTCATGGCTTGCGTCACGGGGCACCCTCGTGAGGTACCCTGCCTTGATCTCTCCGCCTCCTCGCGAGCCTGCCTGACGAGGCTGCTCCTGAATAAGGTTCCTGTCGTCCACCCCGCGTGGCTTGGCCCCTCGCGAGGGTCTTGAGCTTGAACTGATGAAGCTGGGCCACACTGGGCCCCACGAGCCACGCCACAGGCATGCAGTGAGCAAGTCAGGGACCCCGTTCCCGAGCAACGACAACACTCTTCCAACCCCACTTTAGATTATAGTATTATTCATACTCCGAAAGATATAAGTGAAGTTCATGGAGCATTCTACAATTAATATACACTAACCAATATCCAGGCTCAAAATATATAAGTGAAGCACACGAAGCATTCTATAAAACCACACTCAAAAGATTTAAGCGAAGCACAAAGAGCATTTTATAAGGTCATACTCAAAAGATATAAGTGATGCACATGAAGCATTCTATAAATCAATGAAGGGCTATCTCATACTAGCATGGTTCTTAAAGAAAAAGAAAAACACAAAGGACACAAATCATGTGAACAAAACAAAAACTGAGGTATACCGATAATTGTTGGAGAAGAAAGATGGGGTGCCAACCGGGGCATCCCCAAGCTTAGATGCTTGAGTATCCTTGGAATATTTACTTGGGGTGCCTTGGGCATCCCCAAGCTTGAACTCTTGCCTCTCTTTATTCTTCTCACATCGGTAACTCCTCGCTCTTCGAACACTTCATCCACAAAAACATAACAAAAACTTTGTGAGATCCGTTAGTATACTAAAGCAAATCAATACCTTCAGGTACTGTTGCAAACTCATTCCAATTTCATATTTGCACTTTATCTACTGTATTCCAACTTCACCATGGTTCATACCCCCCCCCCCCGATACTACCCATAGATTCATCAAAATAAGCGATTAACACAAAGAAAACAGAATTTGTCAAAAACAGGACAGTCTGTAGTAATCTGGAAGTTTAGTAAACTTCTGTAACTCCAAAAAATTCTAAAAAAAATGGAAATTTAAACAATTTGTACATAAGTAATTTGCAAAAAGTTTCAGACCCATTTTACTTTCCAGTAAATAAAGTAAATTCACGCGCTATAGCCAAAGTTTCTGTTTTTGTACTGCACAAAGTAAAGAAGCAATCTAATCAGCCTAAAACCAAAGCTTGGCACATTGTTTTTATAATACAATGGATATATACAAGGGATAATTATTTTCATAGAAACTTCCATGAATTTTTTTACATTTTTTCCATGAGCATGAACACAAATGTTCAAGGTCGACCCTCACTTCTCCAATGCATAACCTTCCAATCACTTCTCTTATTGAAAAACTTTTTAGGCATGAGATGCAAGTAATTTTTTTTGTATTTTTATTCTTTTAAATTTTTTTGTATGTTTCACCCACAACTAAACAGAAACAAAAAGGAAAAACAAAATCTACTTAGTGAAGAAAGCAAACTAGCACACACGAGAATATCAACCCCACGCTATTTCTCCCCGGCAACGGCGCCAGAAAAGAGCTTGATAATCCCCAAGTACAGGGAATCATCGTAGCGATTCCCAAATGGTGGAAGTGATAAGTATGGAGGATCGAACCCACAAGGAGCTAAAGGTAAGATCAATATTGTCGGTGGGGAACGACACCTATGGGATCACTGGAATCCCTTCTACAGTTGCGGGGCGTGGGGATCGTGAGAAGAGCGGGACTAACAGACAACACAAAGGGATTTACCCAGGTTCGGGCCGCAAAGATGCGTAAAACCCTACGGTCCTGCTTTGGTGGATGTATTTAGTGTTCTTGAGCTCTTGAACTAGCTGTTTACGCTCACTTTTATCATTAGTTACCTTGCTGTTTTTATTATTTCAGATTACAAAAACCTATATCTACTATCTATTTTGCACTTGTATCACCATCTCTTCACCGAACTAGTGCACCTATACAATTTACCATTGTATTGGGTGTGTTGGGGACACAAGAGACTCTTTGTTATTTGGTTGCAGGGTTACTTGAGAGAGACCATCTTCATCCTACGCCTCCTACAGATTGATAAACCTTAGGTCATCCACTTGAGGGAAATTTGCTACTGTCCTACAAACCTGTGCACTTGCAGGCCCAACAACGTCTACAAGAAGAAGGTTGTGTAGTAGACATCAGCTGCCTTGGCAAGGGTCTTGCCAGGGCCGCTGAGGCTGCCCCGGCAAGGGTCCTTGCCGGGGAAACCTGCTTCGTCCATCTGATCTTTGTGGCCTTGGTCTTGGTGTTGCTCTGGTTATCTTGGGCTTCGGTCTTACCTTGGCTCACCTCCCCTGCTCTGCTTGGTGTGGTCGTGGGCGTGGCTCTGACTGCCCGTGCATAGGTAAAGGGGTACAAAAACGTGCCCTTCTTTTTGTACACCGACAGGAGCCCCCGGGCCTGGGCCACACATAAGCGCGACACGTTGTTGGGCCAGGCCCAAAAACGGTGCGCGGGCAGGTCGGGCGGTTTTTACCGCGGTAAGATTCTTCGCGCGCCCCGCCTCCCATGACCCACGCGTGTGGCGCGGCGTGGAGGGGTGTGCGTGACGTGGGCGGCATGCGAGGGGCGGTTTTCACACGCATGAATCACATCGCTGTAAAGAGGCGGCTCGCGCCTTCCCCGTAAAAAGAGGGAGGCGTGGAGGTGCGGCTCGTTTACTGAACGGGGCCGGGCGCGGTCTTCAAGGCGTCCACTCCCACGATCCTTTGGGTGGGAGAGGTCGCCGCTGTCTCCTCGGTTCTGCGCGTCCGCCATCGTCCCCATGCACTTGGGGTAGCAAGCGGCGAAGCGAAAACCGGGCCATCGCTGGTTGGCGCAGCGGGTCGGTCCCGATTCCGCGTGTCTCTGGTCGCTGGATTGGCCGAGCAGGCGGCGAACCCGACCCGCTCCTTAATAAGGAGGGGGAAGGGGGGATGGCGTCCCGCACTCTTCTGTCATCTATCTCCTCTTGCTTCTGCTTCTTCCTTCCACTCGCCATGGAGAAAGGGAATCCTGGTCCTTCGACGGTGGCGGCAAGGGTCGCCACTCGACAACGCGTCCCTCCTCCTCCTGAGCCTGCGGTGGTGGAGCCGGTCGCGAGGGGAAGGGGGAGGGGGCAAGGCCGTGGGCGAGGCCAGGGAAGAGGTCGCAGTGCTCGGGGAAGAGGAGGACGGGGCGGCGCGCCGGCTTCGCCCCCGCCAATGATGCCTTTCCCGATGGAAGGCCATGTCGGAGACCAGCCCCGCGAGTTCTTCATCAGGCTGCGCCAGCCTCCGCGTCGCCGTCTTCGTCTTCCTTCCCCGTTTGCTCGGGAGATGGAGCGTGACCGGCCCCAATCCCTCATATTGCACATGAGGGGTTGCGGGAACTGCGGCACACGGGTCGACGTCGACTTCCCGGCTCCTCGATTCATGTATCTCCGTCGTGGATGGAAGACGTTCGCTCGCATCCATAGCCGGACGGCGGGGCTCGTCCTCTACTTCAAATTAATGGAGGATGGCCTACTCTCCGTCAAGGTCTTCGGAGAGTTCGGGACTCGCCTGAAGTGCTGCGTGGAGAGCTCTTCCGATGGAGATTCTGAGGATGGAAGCTCTTCCTCGAGTGTAAGTGACGAGGAAGACAATGGGGCAGATAGCGGGAACGAGTCTGACTAGGCGTCGGACGCCCCGCGCCTGGGCGGGTGCGGCAGCAACAGCATCTGCACCTGGCCGCTCCTCCGGCAGAGGTTTGCCGGGGGCGGGGCCAGCTCCTTGAACTTCTCGGGGCCGTCTCCTTGGCCGGCTGGCGTCGGGAGGCTGCGGAAGAGGAAGAGGGCGGGCAGCAAGGCCATCAACTCGGAGTACGCGGGCACCGACGCCTTCATTGCGTATTGCCGGTCCTGCCGCCTCGTCTTCCAGCTCCTTTCCCGGCACCGTCATCACTGGCCCGCCCGTGGGAGGCCACCGAGGTGTTCTCTTGGTGCTTTCTGCTGCTCGTAGCTCGCCTAGGCGCCCCTTTCGCCCTTTCGCCTCCTTGACCTGCCTCGTGAGGAGAGGGACAAGAAAAGGATTACGGGCATCTTATCTCTTTTTTGAGTTTGTAAGCCTACGGGCCTTTATTAAATTTGAACTTGTAATCCCCTTGTTCATGTTTTTCATTTCGCATGAACTGTACCTGTACGGAATGTTTTTTAATGAAAAAGGGATGTTTGCCGGGTTTTTCGTTCACAGGTAAAACCAACGACAAGGAGTAAATCCTTGTTACCTTTAAGATAAACGTTTTCTCGCCCGGCAACAGGCCTTGTCGTCCCCCCACTTCGCTCGACCTTTCTCACGCCCTTGGCGGAGGCAGGAATGAGGTGGGCTTAGGCTCCTCGTTTCAGTTCCTTGCTACCGCGACTACGACCAAACTCGGTCCCAGGAGACGAGTCCTAGGGTCCGGAATGAGGGGAGCACGGTAGCCTAAGGATAAAACGAGGTTTCACATACCTCAGTCCATAACGAAATGCATGATAAGGGATAGAGAACTTATCTGAATCTGCAGCCCCCGGCAACCTTGGCTTCCCGCGGGTGGATCTTTGCTCTTGTAGCCCCCGGCAAATACTGGCTTGTCGGGGCCCGGATGCCGGTCCGTCCCCTTTCTTCCAAAGCTGCTTGGCAAGGATATTCATGTGTCCTGCAAACCAAAGAAGACAGAGAAGAACAGAGAGACGCGCACTCGACCTCTAAGCTAGGGGTTAGCCGCCGCTAAGCACTATCAACCCTAACCAAGGAAGAGACTCAACCTAGCATGCATGCTATAACTTAGGGTGCCAGCGCTTCATTTATTTATGCTCAGGGTCTGCGCCTGGCTTTGTACAAAGGGTCACATGCCTTGTCGGCAAAGCTTGTACAAAAGGTGGCTTGCCGGGAGGCCCGTCAAGCCGCGCCTTATGGCTAAAACTTGCGAAGATGCTCGATGTTCCAGGAGTTGCTCACTGGGACGGCATCTTCGGTCTCCAGGCGGACTGCGCCAGGCCTGGTGACTCGTATTACCCGACAAGGGCCTTCCCACTTCGGCGTCAACTTGTTGGAATTCTTGGACGACTGAACATTCCGAAGAACAAGGTTGCCTTCCTCAAAGCTCCGGGCATGAACCTTGCGGCTATGGTAGCGGCACAAGGCTTGCTGGTAGCGTGCTTCTCTCACAGCCGCCCGGAGAGGATCTTCCTCAAGGAGCGTCGCGTCATCTTGCCGCAATCGCTCTTTCTCAAGCTCATCATAAGCGAGCACTCGAGGTGACCCGTATATGAGTTCTGTGGGGAGAACTGCTTCTTCCCCGTAAACTAGGGCAAAGGGTGTCTGGCCGGTGGCTCGATTTGGCGTTGTTCTGATCGACCAAAGAACTGCCAGCAACTCATCAATCCAGCGCCTTCCGCTCTTGTGCATCCTGTCAAAAGTCTTCGTACTTAAGCCTCACAGGACTTCAGCATTTGCTCTCTCCGCTTGGCCGTTGCTCCGTGGGTGTGCCACGGAAGCAAAACAGACCCTGCTGCCGAGATCCTCAATGTATTGCATGAAGGCATGGCTTGTGATTTGTGTGTAGTTGTCAGTGATGATCCTGTTGGGCACCCCAAAACGGCACACTAGTCCCTTGAAGAACTTGATGGCTGACTGCGCTGTCACCTTCCTCACTGCTTCCACCTCTGGCCACTTTGTGAACTTGTCGACTGCGACGTACAAGTACTCAAAGCCCCGACAACAGGGGAAAGGGCCCAATATGTCGAGCCCCTGCACGAGAAGGGCCGGAGAGAGGGATAGTTTGGAGGGCTTGAGCTGGTTGATGGAGCTTCTTTGAATGGGCGGCATGCTTCACACTTGGTTACTAGTGCCGTCGCATCTGGAGGCGGTGGGCGGAAGAAACCTTGCCGGAAAGCCTTGCTGGCAAGGGCTCTTGACCCTATGTGGGAGCCACATATACCTCCATGTATCTCTGCCAACAGCTTTTGTCCTTCCTCCCGGGAGATGCACATCAATTTCACCCCATTCGGTCTTCTTACGCCTGTCGTTATCTCGAATTGAGTGCAGAGCAGACCAGCCGGCTCTCTTTTCGCCTCGGCTGCTCCTCGAGAAGCTCTCCTTTTGAAGTAATCGGACGGTGTGCTGCGCCCATGCCGGAGCCTGTGGCTCGACGACAAGGACCAAAGGCATCCCTTCTGCCACGGGAGCGGCCACCTCCACGGCCATGACCTGAGGTCCTGCCAGAGTCGGCTGTCCCGCGGCAGGATCGGCATCCGCGGCAACATCTTCGCCGGCGGCTCCGGGGAGCTCGGTGGGGAAGTACTTGCTGGGGCCTAGCTTCCTTCGCTTGTTCTTCCCGGTTGATGGCTCAACGGATGGTTGGGTTAACTGAAGCACAAAAGTACCTGGTTCCACAGGTAGCTTGAGGGCAGCGCGCTTTGACAGGTACTCGGCGATGTCGTTCTCAGCCCGAGGGACATGCTCCGTTTGTATACTATCAAAGCGCTCCTCCAGTTTCCTCACCTCATCTACGTAAGCTTCCATCAATGGACTTTGATAATCTTTGTTGATCTGCCTGACGACGAGCTGTGAGTCGCCCCTGACGATGAGCTTTTTAATTCCGAGGTCTGCCGCGATCCTGAGACCGGCAAGCAAACCCTCGTACTCGGCGGTGTTGTTGGTTGACATCTCCCGGGGGAAGTGCGTCTGGATGACATACTTGAGGTGCTCTCCGGTGGGTGCGACAAGCAGCACACCAGGACCGGCGCCTTGCAGTGAGAAGGCACCATCAAAGTACATGACCCAGTTGCGGCTCGTTTCCTTGCCGGGGAGAGTGGTCTCCTCTACCTCTTCGTCGGGCGTTGAGGTCCATTCTGCAACAAACTCCGCCAAGACTCTGCTCTGAGTCGTCGAGGTACTTTCGAACTTTAAACCAAAACTTGACAGCTCCAGGGCCCATTCCATGATCCTCCCAGTTGCATCTGGGTTATGCAGTATCCGTTGCAATGGGAGGCGGGTGACCACCGTGATCTCGTGCACTTCGAAGTAATGGCGCAGCTTCCTCGAAGCCATAAGGAGGCTGAAGAGCGGCTTTGCACACTTGAGTACCTCGACCTAGCCGCCTCCAAGAGGGAGCTGACAAAGTAAACTGGATGCTGTACCATTTTCTTCTTCTGCGCCTCTTCACCCGGTCGCGTGGGTCCCGTCGTACTGGCGCCAGTCTTTCCGGGACCGAGCCTTGCCGGGGACTCAGTCTTGCCGGGACTGAGCCCTGCCGAGGAGGGTTCCGGCCCGTCAACTAGTGCGGCGGTGACATCGCGGCGCTCAACGAGCGTATCTAGCCCATCCTCAGCCGCATCGACAAAATCAAGAGGGTGGAGGGCCAGCGTCGGGACTAGGCACCCCATTCTCCGTCACCGCTGCAGGTTCATGACCAAGACAATGCTATCTTTAGTTAGAACCACGGCGACAATTTGTGTAATATAACTCTGCAGTGCCCCTGAAACTATGCATGTTATTTTCTTGTTCGATTTTCCTTTGTATGTTCGCCCCATGTCGATCAGGTAAGCTTGCTGGCACATAAAACTAGAGTGGCGCCTTGAGGACGGATCCCAATTAGCCTGTCGGGTGTGCTTGTTGCCGGGCAAAGCACCTTACCACCCTTGGCCCGGCCGCTCGATCTGTCGAGCTTGACTCGAGTCAGAACCGAGAGTGTTGCCGATGGCGAAAGGCTACCATGTCATTCTCGACGCGGCCGCTTGAACTGTTGAGCGGGCTCGAAACAGAAGAAGGGCGTTGCCGATCGCAGGAGGGCCCCTCTGCGTACAGGCTCTCCATACATAGGCCGAACCGTCCAGGATAATAACCTTATATTTAAAGAAAAAACTTAAAGTTCAGGATGACTTAGCTCTCTCGTCATTGCCTCGGCGTTCTTCGTGTCAATGGGCAGCGCCGCCTTCTTGGCCGCCTCCTTCGCAGGAGCCGTGGTGATGAAGAACAACTAGGTCAACTGCTAGACCAGATTCTCACAATTGCGCCCCCGACCTGGCGCGCCAAAGATGTCGGTGGGGAACGACACCTATGGAATCACTGGAATCCCTTCTACGGTTGCGGGGCGCGGGGATCGTGAGAAGAGCGGTACTAGCGAGACAACACAAAGGATTTACCCAGTTCGAGCCGCAAAGATGCGTAAAACCCTACGATCCTGCTTTGGTGGATGTATTTAGTGTTCTTGAGCTCTTGAACTAGCTCTAGGTGCCGGTTCGAAAGAGCCGAATCCTTTTCCCGTGTGCCATGGGCCTCCTTTTATAGGCGAAAGGGGCTGCCACAGTGGCACACACGAGGTGGAAAGTGCTACAGCGTCACCAACTTATCGCTGGTATTACAGGACAAAGCGCATTTAATGCGAGGCTTAGGTGTCTGATACGTCTCCAACGTATATATAATTTTTTATTGCTCCATGCTATATTATCTACTGTTTTGGACCATATTGGGCTTTATTTTCCACTTTTATATTACTTTTGGGACTAACCTATTAACCGGAGGCCCATCCCAGATTTGCTGTTTTTTTTTGCCTATTTCAGTGTTTCGAAGAAACGGATTATCAAACGGAGTCCAAACGGAATGAAATCTTCGGGAATGTGATTTTCTCATCAGATAAGATCCAGGAGACTTGGACCCTTGGTCAAGAAAGGAGGGAGGCGGCCATGAGGGTGGAGGGCCCCCCCCCCCCAAGGGCGCGCCCCCTGCCTCGTGGGCCCCCCGAAGCTCCACCGACGTACTCCTTCCTCCTATATATACCTACGTATCCCCAACAGATCAGAGACGGAGCCAAAAACCTAATTCCACCGCCGCAACTTTCTGTATCCACGAGATCCCATCTTGGAGCCTGTTTCGGAGCTCCGCCAGAAGGGGAATCCGCCGCGGAGGGCTTCTACATTATCATCATGGCCTCTCCGATGAAGTGTGAGTAGTTTACTTCAGACCTTCGGGTCCATAGTTAGTAGCTAGATGGCTTCTTCTCTCTTTTTGGATCTCAATACAATGTTCTCCCCCTCTCTCATGGAGATCTATTTGATGTAATCTTCTTTTTGTGGTGTGTTTGTTGAGACGATGAATTGTGGGTTTATGATCAAGATTATCTATGAGCAATATTTGAATCTTCTCTGAATTCTTTTATGTTTGATTGGTTATCTTTGCAAGTCTCTTAAAATTATCCATTTGGTTTGGCCAACTAGATTGGTAGTTCTTGCAATGGGAGAAGTGCTTAGCTTTGGGTTCAATCTTGCGGTGTCCTTTTCCCAGTGACAGTAGGGGCAGCAAGGCACGTATTGTATTGTTGCCATTGAGGATAACAAGATGGGTTTTCTTATCATATTGCATGAATTTATCCCTCTACATCATGTCATCTTGCTTAAGGTGTTACTCTGGTTTCATTAACTTAATACTCTAGATGCATGCTGGATAGCGGTCGATGAGTGGAGTAATAGTAGTAGATGCAGGAAGGAGTCGGTCTACTTGTCTCGGACGTGATGCCTATATACATGATCATACCTAGATACTCTCATAACTATGCTCAATTCTTTCAATTTCTCAACATTAATTCGTTCACCCACCGTAAAATACTTATGCTCTTGAGAGAAGCCACTAGTGAAATCTATGGCCCCCGGGTCTATTCTCATCATATTAATCTTCCTACGCTTTATTATTGCTTTGCTTTTTTACTTTGCCTTTTATTTTACTTTGCATCTTTATACCAAAAATACCAAAAATATTATCTATCATCTCTATCGAGATCTCACTCTAAGTAAGTGACCGTGAAGGATTGACAACCCCTATTCGCATTGGTTGCGAGGAGTTATTTGCTTTGTGTAGGTCACGAGGGATTTGCGTGGCCTCCTCTTTGGATTGATACCTTGGTTCTCAAAAACTGAGGGAAATACTTACGCTACTCTGCTGCATCATCCTCCCCTCTTCGGGGAAAACCAACGCAAGCTCAAGACGTAGCAGTGTCCCTCCACATTATTGGGGACGGGGGCGAGGCCCGTCCCGTCCGTCGCCGCTCCTCCAAGCTTCGACACGCGCCCTGGCCAGCGACGCATGCAGTGCCATGTAGGCAGGCAGGCAGCTGAGGTGGCGCGGTGGTGGAGCCTCCACGAAGGGCTGCATGTTGCCATGCAGGTGCCTGCCCAGCTGGTTGGGTCGGCAGCTGCATGCGAACGACGGTGGAGACTTGGCTGGTGCGAGCCTGATGGTGGCCCTGCTGGTGCGCTTGGCGAGGGCCTTGCCGGGTGGCTCGGCAAGGGTCTTGCCGTGGCGCGCAGGCGTCCCCGGCAAGGATCTTGTGGGGGGTCTTGTGGGTTTCTTCGGTGAGGATGGCTGCCTTCATATCCACATTTGATCTTGACTATTCTTTGTCTTCACAAAGATCTGCATGCCACAACAGAGGTGCCTCCCGAGCCCTGTCCCAATGCATTTGTCGAGTGTTGGTGGGCTCGGGGGTGGCTCGCTGGGCTGGCGTGGGCGAGCTGCCCCGGCAAGGGTCTTGCCGCGGAAACCTGCTTCATCCATCTGATCTTTATGGCATTGGTCTTGGCATTGCTCTGGTTATCTTGGGCTTCGGTCTTACCTTGGCTCACCTCCCCTACTCTACTTGGTGTGCTCGTGGGCACGGCTCTGACTGCCCGTGCACAGGTAAAGGGGTACAAAAACGTGCCCTTCTTTTTGTACACTGACAAATATTCTCTCAAGTCCTATCTACCACTGATACAACTCTACGTACACCGAACGTTTGCTTCCGACTAGAAACGAGAAATAAACTACGTTGTGGGTATGAAGAGGATAACTTTGCATGATATCGGAGAGCTAAAACATAAAAGTAGGTGTGTTATCATAAAGTTAGAATATATTATTAAATATTATAAATAGCGAGTGTGGAATAATGATGGGTCGGTGTGTGGAATTATCCTAGGCAATTGTTAACAATACCGGCAGTCGTCATTGCAATTTCATATGAGGGAGAGGCATAAGAACATACTTTCTCTTCTTGGATCATATGCACTTATGATTGGAACTCTAGCAAGCATCCGCAACTACTAAAGATCATTAAGGTAAAACCCAACCATAATATTAACATATCAAGTCCCCTTTATCCCATACGCAACAACCCCCTTACTCGGGTTTATGCTTCTGCTCAAGAAACCCATTATAAGTGAATCATGAACGTATTGCAACACCCTACAGCGGGAATCCCTCACGCTTGCGCGACACGGAGGGTACAGTAGGACAGCACCAAAATAAAACATACAACTCGTACCAATCTAGATCATCAATCAACCCAAAGACAAAGGATATCTACTCAAAACATCATATGATGGCAACACATCATTGGATCATAATATGTGGCATTAGTTTTGCCACTTGCACGCACTGCCTCCGATCATGTGCCTTGCGTGGTCACGATTGCCACTGCCATTCCTAAGGCTAAGCTCTTTCGCTTTGAAAATTATTGGATTGATTTGCCTGGATTTAATGAATGTGTTGCTCAGGTTTGGAATTGGTCAGTGGGTAGATCCTTGGCTGCTTTAACTATATCTTCCAAATTCAAAGCTCTTCGGTATGCCCTCAAGAAATGGCATTTAAACCTGTCAACCGTTAATGCACTCATTTTGGATTGCAACAAAGTCATTCTTTATTTTGATGGGTTGGAGGAGATTAGGCCTTTGAGTAGACCAGAGTTTAATTTTAGGCGAATTGTGAAATTGCATCTGGAGGATATTTTGTATTGGCAGTTTGTTTATTGGAGGCAACGTTGTACAATAAGAAGCATTAAAGTTGGTGAGGAAAATTCTAAATTTTTCCATGCCATGGCCACTGAAAGGTTTCAGAGGAACATAATTTCTTCAATCAAGAATTCGGCAGGTGAGGTGGTCTCCGATCATCAACAGTTGGCTGGCATGTTTTGGTCTGATTTCAATCACCTTATGGTCCAAACAAAAGGAATTCAAATGGGGTTTGACTTGGACACCTTAATTGAGCGAGTTGATGGTCTGGAGGATTTATCTCAACCATTCACGAATTCTGAGGTAGAGTCTATAATTAAGAACATGCCAACTAATCGTGCACCTAGTCCCGACGGCTTTACTGGTCTTTTCTTAAAGAAGTGCTGGCCAATCCTCAAGGAGGATTTCATGCAACTTGTCAAGAAGTTTTATGAGGGGAGGTGCAATTTGGAATGTCTTAATACGTCCTTAATTACTCTTATCCCCAAGAAACTGAGCCCTGAAGTGGTTGGCGATTTTTGGCCCATCTCATTGACAAACACTTGCTTGAAGTTTTTAACCAAACTGCTGGCTAATCGTCTCCAGAAAGTGATCCTCAAATGTATCCATCGTAATCAATATGGTTTCCTTCATTGTCGATCTATTCAAGATGGTCTGGCTTGGCGTTTCGAGTATATTCATCAATGCAAAGCTTCGAAGCGGCCCATCATCCTCCTCAAGCTTGATTTTACGAAGGCTTTCGATACAATTGAGCATGAAGTTATTCTTAGAATTTTATAGTGCAAGGGTTTTGACAGTCGTTGGAATGGCTAGATTAAAAGCATCTTGTCTACCGGATCTTCTTCTGTGCTCTTGAATGGAGTGCCTGGCAATCACTTTGTATGCAGAACGGGCGTTCGTCAAGGGGATCCTTTATCTCCGTTATTATTTGTAATTGCGGTTGATTTACTCCAGTCTGTGGTCAATGATATGTGTTCTAGGAACATTCATTCACTGCCAATCCCAACCAGCTCCAATGATTACCCGATTGTCCAATACGCGGATGATACTCTCATTGTCCTGCCTGCGATAGACGACCAACTCATTGCCTTCAAGGAGATGCTTGACACCTTTGTGGCGTCAACTAGACTACGTGTCAACTTCAGTAAATCCTCCCTTATTCCAATGAATATGAGTGATGAAGAGGGTGCTAGGGTTGCCACTTTGCTTGGATGTGATGTTGGTTCCATGCCATTCACATATCTAGGGTTTCCAATGGGAACTTCAAGACCTACAATCTATGACCTTCTGCCCCTGGTTGACCCATTGAGCATCGTTTATCTGCATCCTCATGCTTACTGAATCAAGGGAGTTGTCTACAACTTCTATAGTCGGTGTTGTGTTCCATGCCAATTTATTACCTGTGTACACTCTCTCTTCCCAAGGGCATATTTCAGCAAATAGAGCGAATCATGCGGCAATGTCTATGGAGAGGAAACACGGATAATCCACGCCAATCATTGGCTGCTTGGGATTTGGTCTGTCGGCCTAAGAAGTACGGTGGTCTGGGCGTTCTTAATTTGGGTATTCAAAATGAGGCCTTGTTTCTCAAGCATCTCTTCAAGTTTTTTAACAAGGTTGACGTGCCTTGGGTCTCATTAATTTGGGACACATATTATGCCTCCTCACCGCCACAAATCACTCAGAGCTGTGGCTCCTTTTGGTGGTGTCATGTCATGCGTATATACAACAACTTCTACAAGCTATCTGTTCCACAAGTACATGCAGGCAACACGGTCCTTTTTTTGGCTTGATCGATGGCAACTGGGTAATCATCTTGTCTTATTGCACGAGAGATTCCCAAGGCTCCATTCATTTGTGATTGATGGTGCGATCACTGTCAAAGATTTTATGGAGCAGCCTGACGTCTCTGATCACTTCCACCTGCCTCTGTCGCTAGAGGCCTATATTGAATTCACCCAACTCCAGTCTCTGTTGCCACTGATCAACCTAGATGAAGAGAGGAAGGACATTTGGAAATGGCCATCTAAATCTGGGGATTTTAAGTCAAAGATTTACTATGAGTCTTGCTTCCCCCACCTGGTGGTTGATCCCATTTTCAAATGGATTTGGAAGTGTGCACTCAAGTTCAAGGTGTTTGGTTGGCTTCTCTTAATGGATCGTTTGAACACTAGGGATATGATGCAGCGCTGACACTGGATCATCCAGGATGACACATGTGTGCTATGCCACTGTGCTTCTCATGAAGATCGGTCACATCTTTTCTTTGCTTGCAACTTCAGTCAAAGGGTTTGGAATTACCTTGGGATTTCTTGGACTGTTCGGCTGAACCAGACTACATATGAGATGGCTCAATCTGCTAGGAGGGATTTTGGTCTTCCTTTTTTCACACAGGTTGTCTTCACTGCTACATGGAATATTTGGACATAAAGGAATGGGAAGATCTTCAGAAATGAGCATCCTTCCTTCAGATCTTGGAGGAGGAACCTTATTTATGACATTTCTCTTTGGTCTCATACAATTAGATGTAAATATAAAGATAGCTTAATCTCTTGGATAGCTACCCTTTCCTAGATCTCTTTGTAAGTATTTCCTTTTCTTTTGCTTGTATATTTGTAATATTGTAACTTCTCTAGTTCTTTATCAATAAAGGGTTTTGAGGCTGTTGCCTTGCAGTATATAGTCAAAAAAATATGTGGCATAAAGCACCATGTTCAAGTAGGGATTACAGCGGGGTGCGGGAGAGTGGCTCGCGTAAAAATATGAGGATGGTGATGATGTTGATGAAGACGATCGCCGCGGCGATGATTCCCCTCCCAATGGCACTCCAGCGCCACCGAGAGAGAGGGGGAGAGGTTCTCCCCCTTGTGCTTCCTCCTCCATGGCCTCCCCCCTGGATGGGGAGAGGTTCTCCCTCTGGATCTTGGCCTTCATGGCGATAATGGCCCTTCTGGGATCCTCCTCCATGGCCTCCGGTGATGATGGCCCCCTCCGGCAGCGTGCCAGAGAGGGCCTAGATTGATTTCTTGTGGCTACAGAGGCTTGCGGCGGCGGAACTTCCGATCTAGGTTATTTTCTGGAGGTTTGGGTATTTATGGGAGAGGTTGGCATCGAGAACAAGTCAGGGGCCCCACGAGAAGTCCACGAGGCACAGGGGGCGCCCTCCACCCTCGTGGGGCCCACGGGCCTCCCCTTCGGTAACTCTTCGTTCCAGTATTTTTTATATTTTCCAGAAAAATTCTCCGTTGATTTTCATCGCATTCCTAGAACTTTTATTTCTGCACAAAGACAACACCATGATAGTTTTGCTGAAAACAGCGTCAGTCCAGGTTAGTTCTAATCAAATCATACCAAAATCATATAAAATTATTGTAAACATGGCATGAATACTTCATAAGTTATATATACGTTGGAGACGTATCAGGCCGCACCTCCTCCAGCACAGAGGGGCGGCAAAGGCGCCCATACTTCTCCCGCTCGGTCGTCCTTGCGAGGCCCACCGGACCGTCCTTAGTAGAAGGCGACCCCCACCGCCATGTCAGCTCCTGAGGCACCCGTCCCCAGCTCGCTGGCCGAGGCCCTGCAGGCTCCCGGGTTTCTGGCTTCTTCTTCCGCCGCCATCAACCTGCAGGTCTTGACGATGACGCTGCCTTCTTCTTCTGCCGCACCGCAAGCCCGCGGTCCTTCCGCTGCGCCTGATGCCCTGGAGCATGCTCTTTCTGCGCTGACCTGGCTGCTGGATGATCTTCAAGGTGCCGACCATCGCCCGGTGGCAGGGCGCCTGGAGCTGATCTCGGGCTGGCTTCACTCCGACGCGTCTGTCAGGGCGGCGTTGGGCCAGGCCATGGTAGCTTTCGAGGAGGACAAGCGAGCTGTCGACCAAGCCGCGGCCGCCCGCGAGGTGGCGCTGAATGACGTCGAAGCCGCCAAGGAGCACTGCCAGTCGATGGAGGCCGAGCTGGAGTCCATGCGCAACGAGCGCGTGACCGAGGCCCGCAGTCGCAAGGTGGAGGAGGAGAAGATGAAGGCCCGAGAAGACGTCGTCACCAGCCGTGATGCTGAGTTGAAGCAGTTGGCGAGGGCACAGATCATAGAGCGTAGCTGTCTGGAGAAGCTGGAGCTGAAGATGGAGGCAGAGAAGGCCCAGCTGGAAGCCAAAGCGAAGGTTCTGGCTGAGGATCGTGTGGCCTTCAAGTCCCTCGAGGAGAGATCCCATGAGGCGCTGCGGGCACTCTACGAGAGGGGCTTGGAGAAGCCGCTGGTGACAGACGACGAAGGTCCCGCCCAGCTGCTTCCTTATCTTGTCATGGCGCTCGAGGGCGTCATCGACGGGATCGGCCCCATGGTGGAGGGGGAAGCACGCGTGCTTTCTTCATCTGCCCTGACGCGCGTCTTCAACCACCTCCATCTTCGCGATCCTGAAGCTGACCTTTGCGGGCTGCTCGAGCCTGTGGAGGAGGAGTGCTGCACAGCTGCTGCCACAGCCGTGAAGGGCCAGATGGAGGCCCTGTTGAAGAAATTCCTTGCCGTTGACCCTGCACCTCCAACTGGTGGCGCCGCCGATCCCGTGACCAAGGCCGGCGACGCTACCGACGGGAAGGCGCTTCCTGACGACGACGCCCAAGGCTGAAGACAAGGCTTGCTGGTGCACAATGACGCTCCTTCCCGTTTTACCTTCCTGCAAACTTTCTTGCGACATATGGCGTGATGTGCCTCGTCGAGGCATTAAAACTCTGCTTGATGCCTTGAGACAATATGTTTTGTAATATTTATTTAAGATTCCGTGATTTCCTTCCCGTTTGCTTGGTGTTCTACGTCGGCGAGGCCCGACCCCGCGCGTACCTCAGCCGTCGTTGGGTCGTCCGGATCACTAGGACGAGACCAAGGGGTGAGGGGCTACGTGGACAGTTAGGCTCTTGAGTCGCGATGCTCCGGAGTCCCCCTTGACGCGCAAACAGCTTACAGAAAGGAGATGCGAAAGTTGGCCTTAGTGTTCTACGTCGGCACGGCCCGACCCCGCGCATTCCTCAACCACCGTTGGGTCGTCCGGATCACCAGGACGGAACCAAGGAGTGAGGGGCTACGTGGGCAGTTAGGCTCCTGAGTCGCGATGCTCAGGAGTCCCCTTGACGTTCAAACGACCTTCATACCTTTTCCTTCACCGAGGCTCCGCTCGGGAGTGACGCGTGACGACCAGGTCCGAGGGACCTGGCAGGATGGCGTACGCTCGGGCATGACCCGGGCGAAGCCTCCGTGCCCAGCCCCCTCGCGCGACTCTCCCGAGGGGAAGTGTTGCGACGAGACTGGGCACCGAGCCCGGGGGCTCCCTGAGGTTGGTACGGCCATGGGACCGCCCTCAGTTGTGTATCACCAGCGCGGAGCGTAGCGCTTCCGCACTTGCACGGGCATAGCCGCTCGTCAACCGTGTCGACATTGAGCCCTGCGCCGCTGTTGATGAGGGTCTTGGTTACTTGAACGTTGCTGATGACAGGTGAGCAGAGCATCGAGAGGGTGCCGGCCGTTGCTGCACACTTGAGCTGGTCTGACGAGCTGAAGGTGATGGCGCACTTGGACCACCTGAGCAGGCGCGTGGCCTCGAGCTGGGGAAGGGCCGTGTTCACCTCAAGAGCAAACTGCTTGAATATACGCTAAGAGGCTGGGGCTTGCATGCCACCCAAGATGCAGGTGATGGGACGAGGCTCCTGGAAGCCCCCAGCCCCTTCATCCTGATGATGGTCGTCGTTCCTACTTGGTGGTGGTGGCAGCGGAGGGAGACCGGCGTTGCCCAGAGGTCGGTCCTCACGAGGCTGGTCCCTCCGGGCGCCCTCACGAGGCTGGTCCTGCCAGTGGTCCTCACGAGACCGGTTGCACCACTCCTGGCGGGGGCCGCGGTCGTCCTAGCGTCCTCCACTTTGTCCTCCTCCTCGGTCGTAGCCCCGGTCGTTGTGCTCAGGGCGTCGACTCGAATGGCCCTGAGCTCTTGGCGGTCGTTGGTGTGGTGGCTGTGTACGTTGTGGAAGGTGCAAAACAGACGACTGTTCTTGGACGACTCGGGGTGGTCCCTGCCACGCTTCGTGTCCAGCTCCACCGCGAGCACGGCTACTCCCTTGCGCTTCACATCCTTGGCCTTGGCTTTCTTCTCTTATGGGTCGACAGCAGGGAGCTCGAGGAGGAAGAGGCGCCCCTCCTCATCTCTTGCACACTTGGTCGCCATGTTGAACATCTCCAGGGCCGTGCATAACTCCTCATGGATGGCAAGCTCCTCCTTCATCTTGACATCATGGACACCATCAGAGAACGCTGAGATGATGGCCTCGTCCATCACCTTGGGAATCTTGAGGCGAACGCTGTTGAAGCGCTGGATGTACTTCTGTAGGGTCTCTCCCAGCTATTGCTTGATGCGTCGTAGGTCGCTCGCTGCCGGCGGGTGGTCGGGAGTGCCCTGGAAGTTGGCGACGAAGCGCTCGCGCATCTCGCCCCAGGAGAAGATCGATCCCGCGGGTAGGTTCAGGAGCCATGAGCACGCACCATCTTTGAGGGCCATGGGAAACCAGTTCGCCATGACCTTCTCGTCACCGTTGTCTTCCTCGATGCTTAGCTTGTAGAGTTGTAGGAACTCTGCAGGGTCAAGAGTGTCGTCATAGCATGGAGGCAGGTTTGGCTTGAACTTGTCGGGCCAGACGACGCTACGCAGCTCTGGGGTGAAGGCATGCCAGCCTATCGTGGTCCCCGGAGCCCGTGCGAAGGTGGAGCCTGATCTTGGCATCCACGCGCCGCTGCTGCAAGCGGCGCCCGGTCTTGACGTGGTGGAGCCGGGAGTGCAGGAGCGTTTTCTTGCGGCCTGGGGATTTCTTGACAACTTCCTTCTTCGTGCGCAGGTGCCCGGCGCGGCGGGTCGCGCCGAGGGGCCGCGCGTCTTGGTGCCAGGGTGCCGTCTTGGTGCAGAGGTGGTGGACGCGCTCCGTGAGCTACGTCGCCCGTGGCTGGAGGAGGGCGAGGCAGCGAGAGAGATGGTACGGGGAGCCCCCAGCGGCGCTGACGAGCTCAGCGATGCGGTCCAGCCAGTCCTCGTAGAGGTCTAACAACCGGGCGGTAACGCGGGAGCTCGCGTGCCATGAGCAGCGCGGCCTGCACGTCCATGGGTGCGCGATGAGCGTGGAACGATGAGCCGGCCGGAGTCAGCGATGGGGTGGCGGTGCGGCCGTCCCGCCTCACAGAGGGGTGCAGCGATGATGCTTGCTGCTCGTTTCCAGCGGGGGCGGTGGCGGCGTTGGCGGCTGGTGATGGAGAACGACGGGGAGGCCCGCCGACAGGAGCTGTCTGAGCGACATGGGCGGCAAGGGCGGCCCGGCGCTCAGTGCGAGTTCAGTGAGTGTCGGCCATGGAAGCGGTGGAGCAGTGGAACGCGGATCGACAGAAGAAAGGCTTCATCACACCCCTACCTGGCGCGCCAAATGTTGGATTACGGGTTCCGGCAAACCCTCGAGGTTTGAACATTGGGGTGCGCACGAAGATCTCTCTTCCCCTAGCTCACACCCTCAACAATCTCAAAGCCTAGCTCGCCGAACCCAGAGAACAAGAAACACAAGAGTTTATACTGGTTCGGGCCACCGATGTGGTTTTATACCCTACTCCAGTGTGGCGTGGTGGATTTCCTTGTAGGCTGAGGATGAACAAGTACAAGGGAAGAATAGCCTCCTGAAGAGAGGTGTTCTAGAGCTCAGTGAGCTTGTGTGGTTGAGGTTGATCCGAATGATCTGTCTAAGGTCTGCCCCTTCCGATCCCTCTCTTCTATGGTGATGGATAGTCCTATTTATAGAGGCCTTGGTCCTCTTCCCAAATGTTTAGGCGAGAAGGGATCCCACAACGGCCAATTTGAAGGGGGACAGCTAGTACAAGCTATCCTAACAAAAGGTGGTCTTCGCCTGCCAAAGGCTCTGGTGGTGACGCCGCCGTGGGCTCCGTGGTGACCTCCGTCCTGCAATCCTGCTGGTATTGGTCTTGTTGCACCGATATGAAAACCTTTGCCTGATGCCTCTGGACTCCTCACATGCGCTTGCCTCTTTAGCACCAAAGAGGAAACTGGTACTCTGCGCCCGCTGGCGCTCGCCTGGCTTCGGTTGTCATGGCTCACGTCATGTGAACCTCGCGAGGTGCCCCCCGCCTTGATCTCTCCGCTCCTCGCGAGCCAACCTAGTGAGGCTTCCCCTGAGGAGGTCTTGGTCGTCTGCCTCGCAAGGCTTGGCCCCTCGCGAGGGTCTTGAGTGGTTTGTTGGTGAAGATGGATCGTACCAGGCCGTTGGTGGAGCCACGCCATGGGCCGCAGGTAGGAAAGTCTGGGGACCCCCTCCTAGAACGCCGACATAGGTGTCATACCTAGTGCATCGGGTCCAATGAAAATCTTTTGTGACAATACTGGTGCAATTGCCTTGGCAAAGGAATCCATATTTCATAAGAGAACGAAGCACATCAAAAGACTCTTCAATTCCATCCGTCATCAAGTGTCGGAAGGGGACATAAAGATTTGCAAGATACATACGGATCTGAATGTTGCAGACCCGTTGAATAAGCCTCTTCCACGAGCAAAACATGATCATCACCAAAACTCCATGGGTGTTAGAATCATTACTTTGTAATCTAGACTATTGATTCTAGTGCAAGTGGGAGACTCAAGGAAATATGCCCTAGAGGCAATAATAAAGTTATTATTTATTTCCTTAGTTCATGATAAATGTTTATTATTCATGCTAGAATTGTATTAACCGGAAACTTAGTACATGTGTGAATACATAGACAAAACAAAGTGTCCCTAGTATGCCTCTACTTGACTAGCTCGTTTATCAAAGATGGTTATGTTTCCTAACCATAGACATGTGTTGTCATTTGATGAACGGGATCACATCATTAGGAGAATGATGTGATGGACAAGACCCATTCGTTAGCTTAGCATTATGATCGTTACTGTTTCATTGCTACTGCTTTCTTCATGGCTTATACATGTTCCTCAGACTATGAGATTATGCAACTCCCGAATACCAGAGGAACACCTTGTGTGCTATCGAACGTCACAACGTAAATGGTTGATTATAAAGATGCACTACAGGTGTCTCCGAAGGTATTTGTTGGGTTGGCATAGATCAAGATTATGATTTATCACTCCGAGTTTCGGAGAGGTATCTCTGGGCCCTCTCGGTAAGGCTCATCACAATAAGCCTTGCAAGCAATGTGACTAATGAGTTAGTTGTGGGATGAAGTATTACGGAACGAGTAAAGAGACTTGCCGGTAACGAGATTGAACTAGGTACGATGATATCGACGATCGAATCTCGGGCAAGTAACATACGATGACAAAGGGAACAACATATGTCGTTATGAGGTTTAACCGATAAAGATCTTCGTAGAATATGTAGGAGCCAATATGAGCATCCAGGTCCCGCTATTAGTTATTGACCGGAGATGTGTCTCGGTCATGTCTACATAGTTCTCGAACCCGTGGGGTCCGCACGCTCGTTCGATGATGATTTGTATTATGAGTTATGTGTTTTGATGACCGAAGTTTGTTCGGATCCCCGGATGAGATCACGGACGTGATGAGGAGTCTTGAAATGGTCGAGACATAAATATTTATATATTGGACCATGTTATTCGGACACCGGAAGTGTTCCGGATAGTTTCGGGTAAAAACAGAGTGCCGGAGGCGTTACCGGAACTCCCTGGGGAGTTGATGGGCCTTAGTGGGAAGGAGAGGCAGCGGCCAGGAGGTGGTGTGCCCCCCAAGCCCAGTCCGAATTGGACAAGGGGTTGGGGGCGCGACCCCCTCTCCCTTCCTTCCCCCTTCTCCTTTAGGTGGAAACCTACTAGGACTTGGAGTCTTAGTAGGATTCCCCTTCTCCCGGCGCGCCTAGCTTGGCCGGCCGGCCTCCCTCTCCCTCCTTTATATACGGGGGCAGGGGGTACCCTAGAACACACAAGTTTCTCTTAACCGTGTGCGGTGCCCCCCTCCACAGTTACACACCTCGATCATATCGTCGTAGTGCTTAGGCGAAGTCCTGAGCCGGTAACATCATCATCATCGTCACCACGCCGTCATGCTGACAGAACTCACCCTCGTCCTCAACTGGATCAAGAGCACGAGGGACGTCATCGAGCTGAACGTGTGCTGAACACGGAGGTGCCGTATGTTCGGTACTTGGATCGGTTGGATCATGAAGAAGTTCGACTACATCAACCGCGTTACTAAACGCTTCCGCTTTCGGTCTACGAGGGTATGTGGACACACTCTCCCCTCTCGTTGCTATGCATCTCCTAGATAGATCTTGCGTGATCGTAGGATTTTTTTTGAAATTACTGTGTTTCCCAACAGAAATGGAGTAATGCAATAAGAACGATGACATGATGTAGACAAGATCTATCTATGTAGAGATAGACCCCATCGTTTTATCCTTAGTAGCAACGATACATACGTGTCGGTTCCCCTTCATCCTTTGGGATCAAGCAATCATGTGATCAGACCCACTACAAAGCACCTCTTCCCATTGCAAGATAAATAGATCAAGTTGGCCAAACCAAACCCAAATATTAGAGAAGGCTTAAGCAATCATGCATATAAGAGATCAAACAAACTCAAATAACTCTTTCTTGGATATAAAAAGATAGATCTGATCATAAACTCAAAGTTCATCGGATCCCAACAAACACACCGCAAAAAGAGTTACATCATATAGATCTCCAAGATACCATTGTATTGAGAATCCAGCGAGAGAGAGGACGCCATCTAGCTACTAACTACGGACCCGAAGGTCTACAAAGAACTACTCACACATCATCCGAGAGGCACCAATGGGCGTGGTGAACCCCTCCGTGATGGTGTCTAGATTGGATATGGTGGTTCTAGACTCTGCCGTGGTTGGAATTGATTTTCGTCGACTCCCCTAGGGTTTTTGGAATATTGGGGTATTTATAGAGCGAAGAGGCGGTCCAGGGGCACCCGAGGTGGGCACAACCCACCAGGGCGCGCCTGGGCCTCCTGGCGAGCCCTGGTGGGTTGTGCTCCCCTCAGAGCACCCCCCAGGCGCAGCCGTGGCCATTGGGTGTCTTCTAGTCCATAAAAAATCTCCATAAAGTTTCGTTGCATTTAGACTTTGTTTGGTATTGATTTCCTGCGATGTAAAAAACATGCAGAAAATAGCAACTGGCACTTGGCACTATGCCAATAGGTTAGTACCAAAAAAATGATATAAAATGACTATAAAACATCCAAGATTGATAATATAACAACATGGAACAATCAAAAATTATAGATACGTTGGAGACGTATCAGGGGGCACCCCAAAGGCACATCAATTGTTCTCTTAGCCGTGTGCGGTGCCCCCTCCACAATTTACGCCTCCGATCATAGCGTCGTAATACTTAGGCGAAGCCCTGCACGGATCACATCACCATCATCGTCACCACACCATTGTGCTGACGGAACTCTCCCTTGACCCTAAGCTGGATCAAGAGTTCGAGGGACATCATCGAGCTGAACGTGTGCTGAACATGGAGGTGGCGTGCGTTCGGTACTAAGATCGGTTGGATCATGAAGACGTTTGACTACATCAACCGCGTTAACATAACGCTTCCACTTTCGGTCTACGAGGGTACGTGGACACACTCTCCCCCTCACGTTGTTATGCATCTCCTAGATAGATCTTGCGTGACTGTAGGATTTTTTTTGAAATTGCATGCTACATTCCCAAACAGTGGCATCAGAGCCAGGTCTATGCGTAGATGATATGCACGAGTAGAACACAAATAGTTGTGGGCGATAATAGTCATACTGCTTACCACCAACGTCTTACTTTGGTTCGGCGGTATTGTTGGATGAAGCAGGCCCGGACCAACATTACATGACACGTTCATGAGACCGGTTCTACCGACGTGCTTCGCACACAGGTGGTTGGCGGGTGTCTATTTCTCCAACTTTAGTTGAATCGAGTTTGACTATGGCCGTTCCTTGTTGAAGGTTAAAACAAGACACTTGACAAAAAATCATTGTGGTTTTGATGCGTAGGTAAGAACCGTTCTTGCTAGAAGCCCGTAGCATCCACGTAAAACTTGCAACAACAAAGTAGAGGATGTCTAACTTGTTTTTGCAGGGTTTGTTGTGATGTGATATGGTCAACACATGATGTGATAAAAGTTATTGTATGAGATGATCATGTTTTGTAAAAGTTATCGGCAACTGGCAGGAGCCTTATGGTTGTCGCTTTATTGTATGAAATGCAATCGCCCTGTAAATGCTTTTCTTTATCACTAAGCGGTAGCGATAGTCGTAGAAGCAATAGTTGGCGAGACGACAATGATGCTACGATGGAGATCAAGGCATCAAGCCGGTGATGATGGAGATCATGACGGTGCTTTGGAGATGGAGATCAAAGGCACAAGATGATGATGGCCATATCATGTCACATATTTTGATTACATGTGATGTTTATCTTTTATGCATCTTATTTTGCTTAGTACGACGGTAGCACTATAAGATGATCCCTCACTAAATTTCAAGGTATAAGTGGTCTCCCTGAGTATGCACCGTTGCTACAGTTCGTCGTGCCGAGACACCACGTGATGATCGGGTGTGATAAGATCTACGTTCACATACAACAGGTGCAAGGCAATTTTGCACGTGCAGAATACTCGGGTTAAATTTAACGAGCCTAGCATATGCAGATATGGCCTCGGAACACCGAGACCGAAAGGTCAAACGTGAATCATATAGTAGATATGATCAACATAGAGATGTTCATCATTGAAAACTACTCCATCTCACGTGATGATCGAACATGGTTTAGTTGATATGGATCACGTGATCATTTAGATAACTAGAGGGATGTCTATCTAAGTGGGACTTCTTTAGTAATATGATTAATTGAACTTTAATTTATCATGAACTTAGTCCTGATAGTTTTTGCATATCTATGTTGTTGTAGATCAATGGCCCGTGCTATAGTTCCCTTGAATTTTAATGCGTTCCTAGAGAAAGCTAAGTTGAAAGATGATGGTAGCAACTAGATGGACTGGGTCCGTAACTTGAGGATTATCCTCATTGCTGCACAGAAGAATTACATCCTGGAAGCACCGCTAGGTGCAAGGCCCACTGCAGGAGCAATTCCGGACGTTATGAACGTCTGGCAGACTAAAGCTGATGACTACTCAATAGTTCAGTGTGCCATGCTTTACGGCTTAGAATCGTGACTTCAAAGACGTTTTGAACGTCATGGAGCATATGAGATGTTCCAGGAGTTCAAGTTAATATTTCAAGCAAATGCCCGAGTTGAGAGATATGAAGTCTCCAACAAGTTCTATAGCTGCAAGATGGAGGAGAATAGTTTTGTCAGTGAGCACATACTCTGAATGTCTGGGTACCATAACCACTTGGCTCAGCTAGGAGTTAATCTTCCTGATGATAGTGTCATTGAGAGAGTTCTTCAATCACTGCCACCAAGCTATAAAGGTTCATGATGAACTATAATATGCAAGGGATGGAAAAGACAATTCACGGGCTCTTCGCGATGCTAAAAGCTACGGAGGTAAAAATCAAGAAGGAGCATCAAGTGTTGATGGTTAACAAGACCACTAATTTAAAGAAAAAAGGCAAAGGGAAGAAGGGGAACTTCAAAAAGAATAGCAAGCAAGTAGTTGCTCCCGGGAAGAAGCCCAAGTCTGGACCTAAGCCTGAAACTGAGTGCTTCTACTGCAAAGGGACTGGTCACTGGAAGCGGAACTGCCCCAAGTATTTGGCGGATAAGAAGGATGGCAAAGTGAAAGGTATATTTGATATACATGTTATTGATGTGTACCTTACTAATGCTCGTAGTAGCGCCTGGGTATTTGATACTGGTTCTGTTGCTCATATTTGCAACTCGAAACAGGGGCTACGGATTAAACGAAGATTGGCTAAGGACGAGGTGATGATGCGCGTCGGAAATGGTTCTAAGGTCGATGTGATCGCCGTCAGCACGCTACCTCTACGTCTACCTTCGGGATTAGTTTTAGACCTGAATAATTGTTATTTGGTGCCAGCGTTGAGCATGGACATTATATCTGGATCTTGTTTGATGCTAGACGGTTATTCATTTAAATCAGAGAATAATGGTTGTTCTATTTATATGAGTAATATCTTTTATGGTCATGTACTCTTGATGAGTGGTCTATTTTTTGAATCTCGATCGTAGTGAAACACATATTCATAATATTGAAGCCAAAAGATGCAAAGTTAGTAATGATACTATGATAGTGCAACTTATTTGTGGCACTGCCGTCTAGGTCATGTTGGTGTAAAGCGCATGAAGAAACTCCATGCTGATGGGCTTTTGGAATCACTTGATTATAAATCACTTGATGCTTGCGAATCATGCCTCATGGGCAAGATGACTAAGACCCCGTTCTCCGGAACAATGGAGCGAGCCACTGACTTATTGGAAATAATACATACCAATGTGTGCGGTCTGATGGGTGTTGAGGCTCGCGGAAGGTATCGTTATTTTCTGACCTTCACAGATGATTTGAGCAGATATGGGTATATATACTTAATGAAACATAAGTCTGAGACATTTGAAAAGTTCAAAGAATTTCAGAGCGAAGTGGAAAATCATCGTAACAAGAAAATAAATTTTCTACGATCTGATCACGAAGGTGGATATTTGAGTTATGAGTTTGGTCTTAATTTCAAACAATGTCGAATAGTTTCGCAACTCATGACGTTCACATAACACCACTAGAGGAAAGACAACATACATCTCATCAAAATATCGAACGAATACCAAATTCACATGATTACTTATAACAAGACTTCTCCCATGCATGTCCTCAGGAACAAACGTAAATACTCACAAAGCATGTTCATGTTCAAGATCAGAGGGGTATTGAATATCATTAAGGATCTGAACATATGATCTTCCACCAAATAAACCAACTAGAATCAACTACAAGGAGTAATCAACACTACTAGCAACCCACAGGTACCAATCTAAGGTTTTGAGACAAAGATCGGATACATGATATGAACTAGGGTTTGGAGAGGAGGTGGTGCTGATGAAGACGTTGATGAAGATTGACCCCCTCTCGATGAGAGGATCGTTGGTGATGACGATGGCTTCGATTTCCCCCTCCCGGGGGGAAGTTTCCTTGGCAGAATAGCTCCGCCGGAGCCCTAGATTGGTTCTGCCCAAGTTCCGCTTCGAGACAGCGGTGCTTCGTCCCAAAAGCTTCCTTATGATTGTTTCCAGGTAAAAACCCTTCACATAGCAGAAGATGCACACTTGGGACCTACCAGGGGTCCCACATTCCCTAGGGGTAGGGCTCGCCCCCCCAAGTTTGTGGACACCTGGTGGGTCCCCCTCTGGTATTTCTTCGCCCAATATTTTTATATATTCCAAAATAATTCTCCATAATTTTTTAGGACTTTTGGATTTGTGCAGAATAGGTCTCTAAGATTTGCTCCTTTCCGGTCCAGAACTCCAACTACCGGCATTCTCCCTCTTCATGTAAACCTTGTAAAATAAGAGAGAAAATGTATAAGTATTGTGCCATAATGTGTAATAACAACCCATAATGCAATAAATATCAACATAAAAGCATGATGCAAAATGGACGTATCAACTCCGCCAAGCTTAGACCTCGCTTGCCCTCAAGCGAAAGCCGAAAGTGATAATCATGTCCACATGTTTAGAGATAGAGGTGTCAGTAAAACAAAATATGGACATGAGGGCATCATGATCATCTTTAGAATGGCAACATATATTGTCATATAATTTCTTATGCTAAAGTAACAATTCATTCACAAGGTAAAGTATGAATCAGAAACTTCAGTAAAAACTAACAAACTATGATCTCAGCCATTGAAGCAATTGCAATTTATCATAATATCAGAAAGAGTCTATGTAAGAGCTTTGGTAAAGCAGGTCCTCATACTCAACCATCTTTTAGTCTTTCACAATTGCTAACACTCACGCGATACTTATGAGATCAAAGCCTCAGTCGGACACAGAGAAAGATAGCGGCTTATTGTTTTGCCTCCCAACCTTTTACCTCAAGGGTAATGTCAACAATAATACTTTATGATAACCTACATCCGAGTGGGTACATACATCTGGATCTTTCTCCAACATATAGTGCTTGCCAAAAAGAAAAAGTGTAAAAACGAAAGATGAAGATCACCATGACTCTTGTATAAAGGTGGAAGGTAAAAGATAGGCCCTTCACAGAGGGAAGTAGAGGTTGTCATGCGCTTTTATGGTTGGATCCACAAAATCTTAATGCAAAAGAACTTCACTTTATATTGCCGCTTGTGATAAAGAACATTATTATGCAGTCTGTCGCCTTTATTTCTTCCATATCACAAGTTCATATAAAGCTTATTTTCTTCACACTAAAAGATCATACATATTTAGAGAGCAGTTTTTATTGCTTGCACCGAAGACAATTTACTTGAAGAATCTTACTCAATCCATAGGTAGATATGGCGCACTATCATGACAAAACTGGTTTAAGGGATGTTTGGATGCACAAGTAGTATCTCTACTTGGTGTAAAAGATTTGGCTAGCATAGGAGGGAAAGCAAGCTCAACATGTTGGAGGATCCATGACAATATAACTTCTATTCGGATATAAGAAAGCGTAACCCATTATGTTGTCTTCCTTGTCCAACATCAACCTTCTAGCATGTAATATTTTAAATGGGTGCTCACAATCACAAAAGATGTACAAGATAGTATATTTATATGTGAAACCTCTCTTTCTCTATTATTTCTTATTAATTGCAACAATGACCAAAACTATGTTTGTCAACTCTCAACAAATTTTATTCATCAAACTCTTTATATGTGAAGTCATCACTTTCCATAAGATCATTATATAATTTTTTTACTTCTTTTATTCTTTATTTCTTTTACTCAAGATCATAGCAAGAAAGCAAAGCCCTCATCTCAAAACTAATCTTTATTATATAACTCTCGGACTCGCTTACATAGAGGGAATCACAAAGCAAAACTCAAAGCTAGATCATATTGAAAACTTTATTCTACTAGATCAAGATATAACCAAAAGGATCGAACTAAGAAAAACGATAAAGGTAAAGATGTGATGGTGATACGATACCGAGACACCTCCTCCAGGCTTGGAAAAAGCCAAGGGGAGTGCCCATATCCATGTACTCATGTATCCTTCTTCGGAGGTGGTGAGGTTGATGATGCCTCTGGCTTGTCCTCCGTCTTCCAAGGCTTCGCCATCGTAAAAAGATGAATGAGTCTCCGGGATCCTGAAATCTGCTGCCAAACTAATCCTTTTAAATCTATATTCATACTCACAGTTTTGGTTTTGCAGGTCATAGGTCTGGGCTTGCAGATGCTCGATTTTCTCATGAAGCTTGAAGATGGCCTCTCCGATGTTCTTGGCGTCCAGCTTGTGGTCATGTGTAAATTTTGTGATCATGGAGTGATTGGCGTTGAGTCCGCGTTCCACCATCCCTTGGCACTTGAAGAATTGCTGCTCCATTGCTTCAAGCATGGTCTCCATGCTTCTGGTCTTCCTCGGCCCTTGAACATCGCGGATATGCAGCACCCCCTCACGCATCAATGGTCTGAGGGTGTTGCAGCACCTCCGCAAGGTAGGGGTTGATGACCTTCTCGAAGAACTTGTCCTTTGAAGCACTTGGGGACGCCAAGGCGATCTAGATCTGTCAGAAAAACAACTCGAAACAAGAACACAGGATATCGCAGTGGTACAGTGGTTAAAACCTTTGGGAGATTATATTATGAATTTTTACCAACTGTTGGGGATATTACTACTGGGTGTAAACCGGCCAGGAGAGGCCGAGTTAACCCCATCAGCAGTTTATTACCTTTGAAGCCCATGAAGACGGACGGTGACGCTTTATGGAGGCCCAAGGCCTAGAACCGGATTAAGGCATGTAGACATGAACCGGCATTAGTATGTAAACTTGTATTGTAAGATAGAAAGAACACCGAGCCGGACACGTTTATGAGCCGGCCTCGGTACTCTGTAAACCGACGGGCGTCAACCCATGTATATAAGGGGGCGACCAGGCGGCGGTTCAAGGACAACAGACAACAACTCGAGACTCAGGCAAAGCGTATTCGCTCCCTGGTCATCGAAACCCCAGCAATTCCATCACAACTAGACGTAGGCTTTTACCTTCATCGTAAGGGGCCGAACTAGTATAACACTCTCTTGCATCCCTTGTCCACTTTAACCCTTTTAAGTTAACCCGTAGCGGTGGCTCCACGACTAAGTCCTTTAACGAGGACACTTGCCGTGACAAATACACGACAGTTGGCGCCCCTCGTGGGGCTATCGCATGACGGTTTCAAGTTCTTGGAGGGAAACTTCGAAGGACTAAAGGGTTACGCTGTGGGCCGGATGACCAAGAGTCGTCGCGGCAAGCTCTATATCGACGATGCAGGCTGGGCCCCCGAGGCTGGCTCAATCGAGTACGGGTACCGGGTCCCCTTTGGTGGCATACACGTTTTCATTGGCAAGATCGGCGAACCGGGTCCTGAGCCGGACATCTGCACCGACCTCGTCGAAACGGCTCAGCGTGCGAGATCTGCCCGGGTTATGCCTGTCATGAACTGTGCCTTCGTGGGAGTCATCCATGGAAGGGAATTTGAGCACAGATCGGAATCTGGTGGTGAAACCGTCGTTTATTCCGGCGATGAGTCATCGACCGGAGAGACCGAGTCGCTATATCAACTGCAAGATGGCCGGATTGAGGGTTGTTCCGATGGCGATAGTATTCCGGACCCCTTGGATCTACCAAACTAGGTTGTGATCTTCATGGCCGGTACACAACCAGCGCTCCACTCTTCGACCACAGCAGCGGTGTTTTTCGGATCAGCAGCAGCAACACCGGCCGGGGCAGGAGGCCCTGTGCGACCGCCGGCTCAGGTCCTATCTGATTTGTTTGACGCTTTGGCAACACTAATGGCGGAGGTTAACCCAGCGGATCAGGATGCCCACAATGCGGAAATTGCAAAAGTGAAAGATCAGATCACTCAGGCCAAAGCCGACTTAGCAGCTGAGGATACCAGGATGGCCGCAGAGCGGGCCACATTGGATGCACAGGCTTACCGGCTTATGCTGGATCAGAGCGCGTCGAACGATGTCCTGAATAGGAGGTACCAATCCCACCTGCCGCCGGTTTACGAAGCTAAGAACCTCTTTAACACCCCAGTAGCAGGGACCAGTAATCTGTCGATGGTAAACCGGGCGGAGGCACCTGGAGCAGTGGCGCCGGTTCAGCCACGTTTGGTGGATCCACCTTGTCAGAACAACATTGTAACACCGCGTGTCCCAACGCCACCAGGTCATTACTCTAACCCGATGGACAAAATTGTTGCTGCCGCTTCACGGCTGACGGCCATCCCGATCGAAAGCGATTCTCCGGTGGCGGTCGAGACGCGTCGGGTTAGGGAGCTTCTTCAGACAGCCTTAGTTCAACTAGAGGCTTATTCATATAGCCGCGGTCGGATTCATTCCACTCCTCGCCCAAGCCGGAGTTACAGCAGGCGTATGGATGAACCAGCCGTATCACGTAACACGCGGAACCGAGATCCGCCCTGTGGTATTAACCCGGCGGGTGGTGCCGGTGATACTCAGGAGGTGGTGGACCGGGCTCGGGCACGCAGAGAGGCTGAGTTAGCGGCACAGCATGAGGCCCGTCAGCTTACTCCGGTTCGTCCAACGACATCGGTGGAGCCAGGAGTTACCTCTAGTTCTTTGGGAGTACCGTATCTCGTTCCAGCATTGCGCAACGTGCGTTTGCCCAAAGATTTCAAAGGCCCGCGCAAGGTGCCGAATTACACCACCGATTTGTCCCCTGAGACTTGGGTCGAAAGCTATGAGATGGCCATGGAGATGCTAGATGTGGATGATGCAGCGTGCGCGAAATATTTCACCATGATGCTGGAGGGGATGGCCCGCACTTGGCTAAAGAGCTTACCGGCCAATTCTATTAGGTCATGGGCCGAGTTGAGAGCCCGGTTTATCCAGAATTTCAAAGATACATGCAAGCAGCCCATGTCAATGGTGGACTTAGCTGCCTGTGTCCAGGAGGAAGGAGAGTCAACAACCCATTGGGTGTGCCGGGTTTCGGAAATTTTGCATTCATCGGACCGCATCAATGTTGATACTGCTGTCTTAACATTGGAAGGCAATTGCCGTTTTGAACCCCTGAAGCTAAAATTGGGACGGCTCAAGCGTCATTGTAATGACATGGGAACCCTCATGGCTGCTCTGATGAAGTATGCTGACTCTGATAGTACCAAGGATCCCAAATCTGATGATGATAAGACAGGGAAGGGAAAAAGGAGCGGCAATGCCAAGGGGCAGCACCACAACCCGGTGGGCCATGGAAACGGCGGCAAGCGTAAAGCGGACCACGGCTTAGACTTCGTGGCCAAAACCAACACGCAGGACAAGGGCCAACGGCGTAAGGGTAAACCGCCCCAGTGCGGTGGAGCACCAAGTCCTAACCCGGACCGCCTGTCTTATTTGTTGAACCAGCCTTGCCCAAAGCATGGGACGAAGGAGATTCCGTCTACACATCTTTGGAAGGATTGTTACATCATGCAAGAGTTCAAAAATTCTAATTCTTTCTGGTATGATCATGGACCGGGTGCCCCGGATCTCATGGGCCGAGTTATGGTGGAGGAAATTCCGGTTCAGGATTCCACGGTAATCAGGGTGGACATAACAATCAAGGTAATCAGGGCAACCAAGGTGGCTATAATCATCAGGGCAATCAGCAGCAGCAGCAGTCGGGTTACCACAGCAACCCGAAGCAGTTGAATAGCGGACAGTATCATGTCTTCACCACTAGCCTGGACAAGCGCGATCAGAAGCTTCATAAAAGGGCGGTGAATGCCGTTGAACCGGCGGTGCCCCGTTATTTGCGCTGGTCCGAGGAGCCAATTGTGTGGAGTAGAGAAGATCATCCACCCCGGGTTGTCAATCCGGGTCATCTGGCACTGGTGGTGGCACCTCAGGTGGGAGGTTATAAGTTCACTAAGGTACTCATGGACGGAGGGAGTAGTATCAATATCCTTTATTATAAAACTTTCCGTCGCATGGGGTTAACAGATAAAAGTCTT
This sequence comes from Aegilops longissima, assembly GCA_021605205.1. Taxonomy (NCBI): domain Eukaryota; kingdom Viridiplantae; phylum Streptophyta; class Magnoliopsida; order Poales; family Poaceae; genus Aegilops; species Aegilops longissima. The sequence goes on along the minus strand of CM038679.1, from coordinate 93,843,195 downwards.
AAACCGTCCAATACGGTGTTCCATGGTGTGGTGCCTGGTAAATCGGCATATCCTGTTGGTAAGATAGCCTTGGAGGTGGCTTTTGGAGCTGAGTATGATTCAAGATCAGAAACTTTGACCTTTGAAGTGGTGAAAATAAAAAGCTCGTATCATGCCCTGTTTGGACGGACAGCTTATGCTAAGTTTATGGCATGGCCTTGTTATGTCTATCTGCAGCTCAAGATGCCGAGTCACAAGGGAACTATAGATGTGCATGGGAGCCGCAAGATCGCTTTGGAGTGTGAAGAAGGTGATGCGGCTTATGCTGAGTCGGTTTGTGCAACAGAGGAGTTGAAGTTTTACAAAGACAATGTTGATCTGGCAGATATGACTTCATTGAAGAAACCAACTACACAGCATGATCCAGCCCTGAAGTTCAAATCGGCTGATGAGACTAAACTTGTTGACTTCATGCCTGGCGATTCGTCCAAGCAGTTTAGCATCAGCGCTAACTTGGATCCGAAATAGGAAAGTGCGCTCATCGAGTTCATCCGTGAGAATCGAGACATCTTTGCGTGGAATCCTTCTGACATGCCAGGTGTACCGAGAGAACTCGCAGAGCACACTCTCAATGTTGATCCCAAGTATAAACCGGTTAAGCAGTTTCTCCGTCGGTTCAATGAAGAAAGACGCAAGGCTATTGGAGAAGAAGTGGCCAGGCTCTTGGCGGCTGGGTTTATCGTTGAAGTATTCCATCTTGAGTGGTTGGCTAATCCGGTGCTGGTCCTTAAGAAGAACGGCACTTGGCGTATGTGTGTGGACTACACAGATCTCAATAAAGCTTGTCCAGCAGATCCTTTTGCCCTCCCCCGTATTGATCAAATTATTGATGCTACGGCGGGTTGCGAGCGTTTGAGCTTTTTGGATGCATATTCTGGTTATCATCAGATCAAAATGGCAGTTAAGGACCAGGAGAAGACAGCCTTCATAACTCCCTTTGGAGCCTTCTGCTATGTGTCCATGCCTTTTGGGCTCAAGAGTGCCCAGGCAACTCATCAACGGTGTGTGCAGAATTGTCTTCATAAACAAATCGGCCATAATATTCACGCCTATGTGGACGATATTGTGGTGAAATCAAGGAAGAAGGAGACATTGATTGATGACTTGAAGGAAACCTTCGATAACCTGCGGGTTTACAAAATGATGCTCAATCCGACCAAGTGCGTTTTTGGTGTGCCGGCAGGCAAGCTCTTGGGTTTTTTGGTGTCTAACAGGGGCATTGAAGCTAATCCAGAAAAGATCAAGGCCATCACCTCGTTGGCCAAACCGAAGTGTATTAATGATGTTCAACGCCTGGCAGGCCGGATTGCCGTGTTGAGCCGGTTTATCAGCCGCCTTGGCGAGAAGGCCATCCCTTTGTATCAGATGCTGAAGAAAACGAATAACTTCGTCTGGAGCGACGCCGCTAATGAAGCATGACTTAAAGCGGCAGTTGGCCAATCCGCCGGTTCTCGCTGCTCCGGTTGACAAAGAGCCACTGTTACTATATGTGGCAGCTAACCCCCGGGCTGTTAGTGTGGCTATTGTGGTGGAGCACAAGGAGGCCGGAAAGGAGTATCCGGTTCAATGGCCGTTTAGTAAACCAGTGAGGTACTTATTGAGTCCAAGCAGAGGTACCCGCATTGGCAAAAATTGGTATATGGGGTTTTTATGGCAAGCCGGAAGCTTAAGCAGTATTTCCAAGGTCATCCCATCACGATGGTCAGCTCTGCTCCTTTAGGGGATATAATCCAGAACAGGGAAGCAACTGGCCGGATTACTAAGTGGGCTATCGAGCTTGGGCCTCATGGGTTGAAATACATACCCCGAACGACGATCAAATCTCAGGCACTTGTGGATTTCATCAATGATTGGACAGAACTGCAAGCGCCAGAGGAGAAGCCGGATCATACTTATTGGACTATTCATTTTGATGGGTCCAGGCAATTGGAGGGCTCGGGGGCTGGAGTCGTATTAACTTCCCCACGAGGTGATAAGTTTTGCTATGTTCTCCGTTTAATGTTCCCTTGCACTAATAATGCAGCTAAATATGAGGCTTTACTCCATGGTCTTCGGATGGCTAAGGAGATGAACCTAAGCCGAGTTAAGTGCTTCGGTGACTCGGATCTGGTGGCTCAACAAGTGTCTGGTACTTGGGATTCCAAGGACCCACTAATGGCAGCATATCGTCATGAGGTAGATATTGTTGCAGGTCAGTTTAAAGGTTACCAGGTGGATCATGTGGACCGGCGAAAGAATGAAGCGGCGGACGCTTTAAGCCGCCTGGGTTCCCAACGTAAACCGGTTCCACCTAATGTCTTCCTGGATGAGTTGCATAATCCGTCCATTAAGCTCCCTGGTCAAGAGGATTTGGCTATTCCTAATCCGGAAGCTCAGTTGGTGGCGGCTCTTCATGTTATCCCGGATTGGACGGTACCGTATCTGGCGTATATGAACCGGGGCGAGTTACCAGAGGATGAAACTCTGGCAAGGCAAGTAATCCGGCGGTCCAAGTCCATGACTATTATCAATGGAGAGTTACATCATTGCAGTGTGATAGGGGCGTTTCAACGCTGTGTATCTCCAGAAGAAGGCCGTGAAATTTTGCGTGAGATCCACAAAGGAGATTGTGGTCACCACGCTGGTTCAAAGTCTTTGGTGGCCAAGGCGTTTCGTCATGGTTTCTATTGGTTGACAGCTCATGCTGACGCCGAGGACTTGGTCAAAAGATGTGATGGCTGCCAGAAATTCTCAAGGCGCGCTCATGTACCGGCTCAAGAATTGAGGATGATTCCAATTACCTGGCCGTTTGCAACTTGGGGGCTGGATATGGTTGGGCCTTTCAATAGATCCAAGGACAAGAAGACCCACCTCTTGGTGGCGGTTGATAAGTTCACGAAGTGGGTGGAGGTAGAGCCAGTTAGTAGGTGTGATGCAGCTACGGCGGTTCAATTCATCAAAAAGGTGATCTTTCGGTTAGGCTTTCCACACAGCATTATAACAGACAATGTTACCAATCTGTCAAAGGGTGCCATGAAGGAGTTCTGTCAACGTGAGCACATCCGGCTTGACGTGTCAGCAGTGGCTCACCCCCAGTCCAATAGTCAAGCGGAGGGGGCCAATCAAGAGATCTTGAGAGGCATCAAACCCTGGCTTATGGTTCCTTTGCAACGGACGTTGGGTTGTTGGGTTGAGGAGTTACCTTCTGTATTATGGAGTATCAATACCACACCCAACAGATCGACAGGATACACACCGTTCTTCATGGTTTATGGAGCGGAAGCGGTTCTTCCTAGTGACATCCGTCATGACTCACCTCATGTAGCGGCATATATTGAAGCTGACAACGAGAAGGCACGGCAGGAAGCTCTTGACCTGTTGGATGAGGAACGTGACATGGCAGCAGCCTGTTCAGCGATTTATCAACAAGATCTGCGTCGTTATCATAGCCGCCGGGTTAAAACCAGAACCTTTCAAGAAGGAGATTTGGTGCTTCGGCTCATCCAGGATCAGACGGATATGCACAAGCTATCCCCACCTTGGTAAGGACCCGTTGTGGTCAGCAAGAATCTACATAACGGGTCGTACTACCTAATCGATGTTCGAGAGCGCAAAGACTCACGTAAATCGGAGGAGGAGACCAACCGGCCGTGGAATATTGCTCATCTTCGGCCTTACTATACTTGAGTTATAGGCTCTGCTTATGTACATATTATGACAATGTATATATTATGATCAATATAATAAACCGGAACCTCAGCTAAAGCGGGGTATCTGTTGTTTTCTTACATCATGCGTGGTTACATGGAGCTTCTGTTTATAAAGTGGCGTCCGGTTTACCCCTTGATTTAGCTTTTCAAAGCTTGATATCACATCACTTGGGGGCTTGGTCATGTCCGAACCATAGCTACACCACTTGATTGGCGCAATGCCACAACATCACTTGGAGGCTTGGTCGTATCCGAACCACAGTTACACCTCTTGATCGGCTCAAAGCCAAATCGAACCGGGGCCAAAGAGAGTGTTGTAAAACAACCACTCAAACATAGGCACCCACTGAGCACTGCTCAAAACGTTACTTGGGGATTCTTTGCTATCGCAATGAACTTAGAATCTACACTTGTAATGGGCTATCAAGCCATGGTTTGGAAGCCTGGTGTATACACCTAAAACCCCGGGTTAACCTGCCTCTATAAGTAAGTCACGTCGCCCAGGTAAACCTGGTATGACCCTTCGAACTTTGGCAAGTTACTCTAAAATACAGACCCTGAACTTGTCAAGTTAAAACGATGATTGGTTAAGGATTGCGGACCATCTTAAAAGGCTTTGCAAAAATGGTTTAACTCAGTGGCCTGGCAGCCCATGAAAAGCCTCGAATTTGGGGCCTGGCAGCCCGTGAAAAGCCTCGACTACAACGGTTTTATTTGCCTTTTGTTAAGTTTTGCTCTCTTTTTATAAGATTTATGATGTTTTTCAAACCGGTGTTTATCAACCCGGTTAGGCTGTCAACTACAAGTTGTCAGTACATGATCAAATTATAATCGAGAGACTATCAGCCCGGTCTGGTTTGACTCAAGGACACCAGTATGAAACAAACCGGTGTTTATTATAACCCGGAACGGTTTTTGTTGTAAACCGGCATTATACAAAAGGAGTTACTCATCCTCCAGAGTAGGGCTACGACCCTCATTGCAAAGCTGGTCAGCCAACATCATGTCTAAAGGTCCCAGGTATTATATATTTCCATATTTGGTCATATTTTGCAAACCTTGGTTCTAGTCCTGGGTCATATATATATTTGGGTACCATGACCCGCCTGGTGGTAAACCGCCAGGGCACTTTGAGCTTTTATCTGCAGGAACAGCTTGAATGAATGGCTATGAATTACGAATATTATATCTTAAACATGTCGGCTCAAGCAAGCATAAATCACAGATAAATATGCATGAAGGCATACCAGACCAAGTATTTTTACTAGCCTATTACAAGGCGCTTCAGTGCCCAAAAAGATAATTGTTTTCTCAAGTACATGTTGTAGCATGTAGAAGACTAGACCGGCCCCCGGTTCATGATTGGTCACCAGCTTGGTTTGACGGCTGTGGGTCATCTCGCGCCGGTTCAGCTCCTTCTTCTCTACCTAGTGGCTGGAAGTCAACAGTTGCCCAGTTGATCCTAGTTAGGGCTTGGAATACAGCTTCATCGCTTATCAGCGTGGACGGTTCAATATCAGGGGCATAAGTGTGCTTACGGATTGGCAGAACAAGATTTTGCACTTCTGGAATTGGTGCAGCAACCCGTTTGTTCTTGTTATCATAACTTGCCTGATAGTATGAAAGGTCCGCCTCTTCAACCAATTGACAAGCCAATGGGCGTACTTCCCGGTTTATGATTCGGAGATCATCATTGCCAAATTTTGTTCCGTCTTCCTTCAAACTAGGATAACCTTGGGCCGCTTCCACTGGATCAAAGTCAGGTACCCATGCTTTTGCTCGTGTCAGTACGGCCAAAGCGCCTGTTCTAGCGGCAGACTTTTTTAGCTCGTCTACACGGGCAGGAAGCATAGATAACCTTTCTAAGGTATCCTTGATCAAGGTGGGAGGAGGATTATTGTGTGAAGCAGTGTAAATGATGCGCTGCGCACCGGTATACAGCTGCTCTATCAGAGTATAGGCCGCTTTCAATTTCTTCTAAACGTCAGAGCCCAGATGATTGATACGAGTTCCTGTGCCATTGTACATATCAGTAAACCGGCAATGGATGGGAAAGACATGTTGAAAGTATTAAGGACAAGATGTTTACCGAACACAGCAGTGGTCATGGCATGAATCTGCTGCTTTACGCCAGTCAGTTCACCAACCACCGGTTTAAGAGCGGCTTCTGCGTTTTCAGCTCTTTTGATCAAAGCAGATTTTTCAATCTCCCAATCTGCCCTCTCTTTGTTGAAGCCCTCTTTAAGTTTCTCCATAGTGCTTAAAGCGCTAGTTAACTCTTCCTTGGCTTTTGAGGTTTCAGCCTGCTGAGATTTGAGGTTCTCTTGCAGATCAGCGGTTTGGTTTTCTTTCTTGCTCAGTTCAGCCTATAAAGACACAGATATAGAATGAGTTGATAGTGCATATTTGAAGTACCAAGCACATAACAAGTTATGTCCTTAGTACTTGTGGGCTAATGCATATTGGCTCTTTCTCATAAATTTTTACAAAGTCCCAAGCACAATACAAGTATTAAGCTTGGCACTTGGGGGCTAATGCATATTTGCTCATAAACTGTTGAGATAGGAATTCTTCTACAAAGTCCCGGTTCATCTTTATAAAGTTAAACCGGTCCTTGGGGGCTACATCAGTGAAGTTAAGATGCATTGTTGCAAACATGAAATTATTATTAAAGTCCCGGTTTAAGTTGGTAGCTTAAACCATCACTTGGGGGCTACTGGAGTTGATAAGCTTCAATTAAATATAAAGAAAGAAACACTTATGAAGTTACCCCATATCATTCCTTCATCATATTCACCAAACCGGCCTCATAGTCACGGCTGGTGAACAGATGGTTCAGGAAGCCAGAATGAAGATCTTGAGCACTCAGATGGGTATAATTTGACAGATCAGCATTCCATTTGCCTTTGCCAATTGCAGAGAGTTCATCTTTGGCATTATGCTTTGAAAAGCGACAGGATTGCCAGGGGCGGTATGGCCAGTGCCAGTAATCATAACATCATCATCTTTGTCGTTAGCAGCCATTGTTGGGGTTGCCGATTTGTCAGCATTTTTTACCGGACTTGCCGGTTTATCATCAGCTTGGACAAGGCTGGTTGGTTGGTCAGCATGGCCTGTGGTGTCAACTTCTACTTGCTCAGCAATGAAGTCATGATCTTGAGGCGGCGGGTCAGTCAGCATGTCATCAAAGTTGGTCTCTTCAGGATCTGGAGTCTTCTCCGGTTCAACAGCCATGCCCTCGTCAGCCGGTTTGTTCAACCGAGCCTTCTTGCTGGGTCTAGGCTTGGCGCTGAGAAATATAAAACATGAAGATCAGTACAGTATATATTCAAATAACATGTCAAGGATAAAAGTAAGTATATAACTCACCCAAGAACTGTTTTGAGGGGTGGAAGCTTTGTGGCAGAAGGCTCGCCAGAAGAGGAGTGAGAAGTACCCTGATAATTTGAGTTAGATGGGTTAAGAGGCTGACGAAAACAACTTGCTTTGGGGCTTGAAGTGTCATAGGGATAAGAGACCTCTGATCGGCGTTTCCGAACTGGGCTGTTCGGTAAACCGTCGGAGGTAACTACCTGGCCGCTATGCCGGGTTGTGCGGCGAGCCTCGTGCTGCTGCGTCTTCAAAAGAAAGTTTGGGTCCAAGTAAGCAAGGGGGTGAGAAAATTTTACTTTATGGTTTGCTCGACGGATTTTTTATGTTGGCAGAGGATCTGAATCGGAGGAAAGATTTATTACCTCTACATCATCAGCATGACTGCCTTCAGCGTCGTCCTGATAATAATCATTGTCAATGAGGTGTATGAAAAATGAACCAAGAGAATCAAGCTGATTCCGGGTTACCCACATCATCATCAGCTGGTGGATCGGAAGAAGCGGTGGTCTTTTTCTTGCTAGGTTTCTTAAAAACCTTGGTCTTTTAGCGAAGTGGTTTAGCCGGTTTGTCTTGTGGTTTCTTGTTCCAGAACAGATCATTACCCTGTGAGAAAAATATATCACATTTTCAGCGAATATTTGGACAGAAGCAACTAAGAAAAATAGACTATATGATTCTTACAGCTGGCGGTTTGTTGAACGTGCAGAAAGGGAGTAGTCCAGTTTGAGCACAGACAGCCTCCGGTTCATTCAGCATTTTCTTTACAGCTTCAGTAACTTCCTCATCTGTAAGCTGAATGTCAATATGTCGTTGGGCATCCTTTAGACTCCCCGTATATTCGCACATTAAACCGGGGCGCCGGCTTAAGGGCAGAATACTCCAGCTTATCTAGCAACGAGCAAAATCAACTCCTATCAAACCGTTCGCTATGAAGGCCCTAAGCTTTGATAGTTGAGGAGCATATTTGGCCCTCTCTTTTGCAGTCAGCCTCTGAGGAAAAGGATGTGTGTTGCTAAGACGTTCAGGGCGGTAACCCGGCATGGGGTTTTCATCAGCTAGAGATGTATCCTTGCAGTAAAACCAGGTCTGGTTCCACTCTTTGGGGTGGTCGTGGAGCTTGGGATGAGGAAAAGTGACTTCTTTTCTTTTCTGAACTGCCATTCCACCCAATTCTGTATTGGGTCCATCTGTGAATTCTGTGCGACGGTTCAAATGAAATAAGTCCCTAAACAATTAGACTGTAGGTTCCTCTTGCAGATAAACCTCACAGAAGACTTGGAAGTGGCAGATGTTGGTCACAGAATTGGGACCGATGTCTTGAGGGCGCAGTTGAAAGCTAGCCAGTACATCCCAGAAATTTTTTGAACCGGGAGGGCTGAAACCCCGGCCTAAGTGGTCAGCAAATACAACTACCTCTCCATCCTTGGGTGTAGGAGGATTTTCCGGGCCAGGGACCCGCCAGTGGATGACATCTTTCTTAGCTAAAGCGCCCGTCTTAACAAGATTGTTTAACTGTTCTTCGTGACTCGAGAAGGAGCCCAATTGCATTCGTAGATTTGCTTGGCCATTGTAACGAAAATCTGAAACATTATGTACGCCGATTTAAAGATTTACAGTGGACAACTATACAACAATATAACGGTGTAAGCAAGTTTTTAAATCGGAGTTGGTTGTTGGTAAACCAGAGTTATTAATGGAGATACTATAATGGTGAAGTGCACTGGTGGTTCAACAGGGGACTAATGGTATCTGCCGGATTTTCATTTTTCTAAGGAGTTAAACCGCCTAATCTGGTGTTGAAGATACAAGTCCAAAGATGCGTAAGTAAAGGAAAAACAGGTTTCACAAGTTGGCATTATAATTTTGGATCTACTGCATGTCGGAAAATGAAATTTTATTCGGACCTAGACATTGGTGCCGAAGCGGTTGATGAAGATTCAGATAGGAGTTTTCTACTTAAACAAGATGCACAGATGGAAAAGAAGGGCTACAGTTATCGCTGTACAGGATAAACACCAAGGTTTGAATCAAAGAGCTATTGAACAATGAAGAACACCGATGAACACTGAAACCCTAATGACAGATCTATGGCGGAAGGAAGGAAGGTTTGCCAATGCTGAGGGAAGAGCGGAGAGGCGCCGCGATTTTCTGATGCGTTCAGGGTGATGCAGCAGCCTTTGTCAAAGCAGAGATAAAGGACGACGGCGGCGGCAGAGCTCGAGGGTCGGTCAGCGCGAGGAAGACGACAACGCAGAGGCACGAGGGGGAAAGTGAAAGTGACCCCTCGGTCCTATTTGTAAGATGAATGGATAAAAGGCAGGCGCGAGAATCGAGGAGCCCGAAAAATGGGGTGTGTGACAGCTTTATTGCCTCGATCCTCGGAGGCCCATTAATGAAGATGGGCTATACACAGTTTTAAATAACAGGTGATGTCACGGCGGTTTACAGCGATCCTGGAAGATGATGTCACGGCGGTTTACGAGATTATGTGAAGATGTTGAAGACGAAGTTTCCTTAAGTACTGAGGATTGACATGAACCAGTTCAAATCAATCTGGGGCCTAATGTTGGGGATATTACTACTAGGTGTAAACCGGCCAGGAGAGGCCGGATTAACCCCATCAGTAGTTTATTACCTTTGAAGCCCATGAAGACGGACTGTGACGCTTTATGGAGGCCCAAGGCCCAGAACTGGATTAAGGCCTGTAGACATAAACCGGCATTAGTATGTAAACTTGTATTGTAAGATAGAAAGAACAGAGACCGAGCCGGACACGTTTATGAGCCGGCCTCGGTACTCTGTAAACCGACGGGCGTCAACCCATGTATATAGGGGCGACGACCCGGCGGCGGTTCAAGGACAACAGACAACAACTCGAGACTCAGGCAAAGCGTATTCGCTCCCTGGTCATCGAAACCCCAGCAATTCCATCACAACTAGACGTAGGCTTTTACCTTCATCGTAAGGGGCCGAACTAGTATAAAACTCTCTTGCGTCCCTTGTCTGCTTTAACCCCTTTAAGTTAACCCGTAGCGATGGCTCCATGACTAAGTCCTTTCATGAGGACATCTGCCATGAGAAAACCACGACACCAACCAAAAGAAGTATTCTGCAAGAAAATGGAGTCCAGAGGGCACACGAGGTGGCCACAAGCCTGGGAGGCACGCCCAGGGGGTAGGGTGCACCCCCAAGGCTTGTCGCCTCCTCGTGCACTTTCCAGATACTTTTTATTTTCCTTTTTTTAATATTCCAAAACCGAGAAAATTGATATTGGAAAGCTTTTGGAGTCAGTTTACTTACTGTATCACATACCTATTCATTTTCGGAGTCTGGAACATTCTGGTAGGTTTCCCTTATGTACTCCTCCGGTGTTATGGTATTAATAATATTGGTTTCAATGTTTGTGGGTGTACCTGAGATATAATGTTTGATTCTTTGCCTGTTTACCACCTTCGGGTTATTGCCTTCGGCATTGTTGATCTTGATGGCACCAGAACGATAAACTTCCTCGACAATGTAAGGCCCTTCCCATCTAGAGAGAAGTTTTCCTGCAAAAAATCTTAAACAAGAATTGTATAGCAAGACATGGTCACCTACATTGAATTCACGCTTTTGTAACCTTTTGTCATGCCATCTTTTAACTTTTTCTTTAAACATCTTAGCATTTTCATAGGCTTGGGTTCTCCATTCATCAAGTGAGCTAGTGTCAAACAACCTCTTCTCACCGGCAAGTTTGAAATCACAGTTGAGCTCTTTAACTGCCCAATAAGCTTTATGTTCTGGTTCTAGAGGTAAGTGACATGCTTTTTCCATAAACCATTTTATATGGAGACATACCCATTGGATTTTTATATGCAGTTATATAAGCCCATTGTGCATCATCAAGTTTCTTAGACCAATTCTTTCTAGATCTATTAACGGTCTTTTGTAAGATCAATTTTATATCTCTATTACTTAATTCTACTTGCCCACTAGACTCAGAACGGCATGGAGATGCAATTATATGGCTAACATCATACTTAGCAAGCAATTTACGGAAAGCACCATGAATAAAGTGTGAACCACCATCAGTCATTAAATATCTAGGGACTCCAAACCTCAGGAAAATAACTTCTTTAAGCATTTTAATGGAAGTGTTATGATCAACACTACTAGTTGGAATAGCTTCTACCCACTTATTAGTAACATAATCAACAGCAAGCAAAATATGGGTATACCCATTAAAGGAAGGAAAAGGTCCCATATAATCAAATCCCCAAACATCAAATGGTTCAATAACAAGTGAATAATTCATAGGCATTTCCTGACGTCTACTAATATTACCAATTCTTTGACATTCATCACAAGACAAGACAAACTTGCGAGCATCCTTAAAAAGAGTAGGCCAATAAAAACCACATTGTAATACCTTCAGTTCTATCACAAGCATGGTGTCCTCTGTAGGCCTCGAAGTGACACTTGCGTAGGATCTGTTCCTGTTCATGCTCAGGTACACAACGTCTAATAACACCATCTACTCCTTCTTTATAAAGATGTGGTTCATCCAAGAAGTAATGTCTTAAATCATAGAAACACTTTTTCTTTTGTTGGCATGTGAAACTAAGTGGTATAAATTTAGCAACAATATAATTAGCATAATCAGCATACCATGGAGTACTGCGAGAAGCATTTATGACAGCTAATTGTTCATCTGGAAAGCTATCATCAATAGGTAGTGGGTCATCAAGAATATTTTCTAACCTAGAAAGGTTGTCTACTACGGGGTTCTCAGCTCCCTTTCTATCAATAATATGTAAATCAAATTCTTGCAGCAAGAGAACCCATCTTATAAGTCTAGGTTTAGCATCTTTCTTTTCCATAAGGTATTTAATAGCAGCATGATCAGTGTGAACAGTAACTTTGGAATCAACAATATAAGGTCTGAATTTATCACAAGCAAACACAACTGCTAAAAATTCTTTTTCAGTAGTAGCATAATTTCTTTGAGCATTGTCTAGAGTTTTACTAGCACAATGAATAACATTTAATTTCTTACCAACCCTTTGTCCTAGAATAGCACCAACAACATAATCACTAGCATCACACATAATTTCAAAGGGTAGGTTCCAATCAGGTGGTTGAACTATAGGTGCAGAAATTAAGGCTTTCTTAAGTATTTAAAATGCTTCTACACAATCATCATAGAAAACAAATGGAACATCTTTTTGCAAGAGATTAGTGAGAGGCCTAGAAATTTTAGAGAAGTCTTTAATAAACCTCCTATAGAAACCAGCATGACCAAGGAAACTTCTTATACCTTTGATATCTTTAGGACACGGCATTTTTTCAATAGCATCAACTTTAGCTTTATCAACTTCAATACCTCTTTCAGAAATTTTAGGCCCCAAGACAATACCTTCATTAGCCATAAAGTGACACTTCTCCCCATTCAAGACAAGATTAGTTTCTTCACATCTCTGCAAAACTCGATCAAGGTTGCTTAAGCAATCATCAAAAGAAGTTCCGTAAACGGAGAAATCATCCATGAAAACCTCAACAATCTTTTCACAAAAGTCAGAGAATATAGCAGTCATACATCTTTGAAAGGTGGCAGCTGCATTGCATAAACCAAAAGGCATACGTCTATAAGCAAAGGTACCAAAAGGGCATGTAAAAGTAGTTTTTTCTTGATCCTCTTGTGATACAGGCATTTGAGAAAAACCAGAATAACCGTCTAGAAAGCAAAAGTATGTATGTTTAGATAGTCTTTCTCGCATTTGATCGATAAAAGGTAAAGATAATGATCTTTCCTAGTTGCTTTGTTTAATTTTCTAAAATCAATTACCATTCTATAATCGGTAACAATTCTTTGTGGGATCAATTCATTCTTAGTAATACCTCGGGACACAATGAATAGGGCTTACCCATCTACTATCAACAACATGATAAATTATACCTGCTTGCCGAAGCTTTAATATTTCATTTCTTACCACTTCTTTCATCTTAGGATTTAATCGTCGTTGATGATCAACAACTGGTTTAGCATCAGGTTCCATATTAAGTTTATGCTGACATAGAGTGAGATTAATGCCCTTAAGATCATCAAGAGTATATCCAATAGCAGCATGATGCTTCTTCAGAGTTCTCAATAATTTCTTTTCTTCATGCTCTGAAAGGTTATCACTAATAATAACATGATATATCTTCTTTTCATCAAGATAAGCATATTTCAGAGTATCAGGCAATTGTTTAAGACCAAACACAGGATCACTCTTTGGTGGTAGAGGATCTACAAGAGTCTCAACAGGCAAATTGTATTTTGAAACAGGCATTTGTTTAAAGAAAATCTCGTCTAATTCCTTTCTTTCATTCATAAACATATCATTTTCATGGTCTAGCAAATATTGTTCTAAAGGGTCAGTAGGAGGCACAACAATCACTAGTGGAAAAACGGCTAGCCACAACTTCCGTTTGTGGTGCGCCATTTTTCATCAACGCCAACACTATTTTTTCCAAATAGTGCCTGCGCCTGCCAAATTGGTATGCCAGCTATAAGTTGCTATTGCTGACGCTGACAATACATCCTACGCCACTACTATGTGGGCCCAGTTGTCGTGACCAGTTGCAGTATATTGTTGTCGTGCGATTTATAAACATACCATAGATACTTAACTTTGTGCTATCGTGTCTTCGCGCAGAAGCCAGCACTAAGTTGTGCCTATATATAGATGTGTTGGCAGCCCCTCGTTATCAAATACATTCACTTCCATTCTCCACAAAGTTATACTCCCTCTTAGTCTGCTGCTTTGGTGACAATGGACCCACCGGAGCTTGTCGAATCGGCACGAGCCGCCTGTTCGAGCCCACGTCAGCATGGCGTGTCACAAGTTTGGTACTCCGCCGCCTTAGCCGAGCTCTCATCTGACCCCGTTGGCCACGACACGCGCTCGCCATGGCCAATGCAGCCAGCTCTGCCTGGCGAATCATCCCACTGCAGCGCGACGTCCCTTCAATGATCCGGCAGCTATGCGGCCGCCGGCGCGAAGCTGTCGGGAATCGAGCGAGGGCACCTGTGTTGCTTTTTTGCGGTTGTGGACACCCTGCTGATAAGCATATGTCGCACACACACAGGGTAATACAGAGCAAGAGTTCTACATCTGCGGTAACCGTCGAAAGGTAATATGATAGAAAATACCTCGATATTCTGCCAATTTGCACAATGAGCGATCATTAATATATGTGTGTGTATATGGTGATCCATAGGCGTTAGGGATAAAATATTGCTAAACATGGATATGGGTCGATCTCTTCCAGAAGTACGTGAGCGAGTTGCTTGAGTACTCCATTGGTGAACTCAGACAACAGATAGATGAGATGCAGCTGAAGACTGATGTGATGCATGGCCAAATCCAAAAATTCAAGATGCTTTGATATGCCCTTTTAGCTGGTGTTATGTTTGGCCTCGTTCTCCCTGCTGGATTGGTGGCAGCTTTTTTTCTCGTGGAAATCATTACACTGATGATGTTCTTATTCTAGATCAAGAGTGTGTAGTACTAGAAGTTATATATATATGTGTTATTATTTTCATCCTTCAACTATTATGTATCTATTCTAGATTAATGAGATCGATCGATGTTGGCTGTGTTCTCTAATTATTGGTTTCCCTTGTATGGTTACATATTTACATAAAATAATTAGTAAAAAAACAACAATATAATAAACAATAGGAAAACAAAACAATAAAATAATAAACTAAACATTTATATAAATATAAAAAACAATATGTCTAACACATAATTAAACGTAAATAATAATATGTGTAACAGATAGTAATGGTGTTGGCGCGTGAGGCCAACGCCAGATAGCTAGCCCCTTGCAGGAGATATAGATTAAATTAACCCCCCAACCCACAACGACCGTCGATCCCCATTAAATCGTCGTCGCCCCCGTTTCCCTCACCTCCGCTGCTTCCACCGCCGCCTCTGCCTCCACCGCCAAAGTCCGCGTCGCCGTCGCCTCCGCCTCCACCGCCGAAGTCCCCGCCCCCGCCACCGTCGCCTCCGCATCCACCCCAGCCATCGCCCCCGCCCCTGTCACCGCTGCCTCCGTCGAAGCCCCCGTCGCCATCGCCTCCGCATCCACCCCGGCCACGCCCCCGGGCTCGTCGCCCGCAACGCCTCCCCCCGTCTACCGCCACCGCGGGTGAGTTCTACGTAGTGTAGTGTAATAGTAGTGTAGAAAAATATCGAATTTGGTGTTGTAGACTATGATTCTAGATAGTGTAATTTTATTGTATTTCTAGTAGTGTACTTGTGGTGAAATAATGTAGTGTAGTTGTAGACTATGATTTTAGATAGTGTAATTTTATTGTATTTCTAGTAGTGTACTTGTGGTGAAATAATGTATAGTCTAGTTGTAGACTATGATTTTAGATAGTGTAATTTTATTGTATTTCTAGTAGTGTATTTGTGGTGAAAGAACGTTTTATGCATTGTAGGTTTTGCAGGTACTTGTTAATATGCCCATTTTTTACTAACTTGTTAGTTATATATATGCATCGTCACAGATGGCCCCAAAGTTTCGTGGTGTGCGATAGAAGGGAAATAAGTACTATGCCACCATTAGGAAGGACAATGTCGTCCACAAACTTGGCCATTGGGACACCCCGGAGTTAGCGGCGCGCGCTTATGATGCCATGATAGTAGAGTTCTTTCAGGAAGGGGCGAATCTGAACTTCCCTGAGTGTCATGAGTTTGGGATGTTCCTCGCGCCTGAGGACATGAGGATATGCACTAGGGATGAGGAGAAGGAGAGCAAAGAGGCCGAGATGCAGTTCTTCAGCCCATTGGTGAGCGAGCTTGCGAGAGATGACAAACTTGTGTAGGCCAACAAGATGATGTTACTTCAGTATGCAGCCAGGAAGAGCGCAGAGGAGGATCCCATATACTAGGATGCCTTGGAGCGTGAGGAGGAGGGTTAGAAGGGGTGTCGTTTTAGGTCGACTAGGCACGACCATGAGGCCGGTCCCTCTGGCCACTAGCTTAGCGCGCGCTACATATTTCATATGAACTGTTTAACTTTATGCATGTTTGATGTTTGAGCTACGCATGGTTTGTAGAACTGTTTTATTACAAGTACGTATGTGTTAATAACTAGATGGGTGGATAGCGATGGTTCATACTAACTGCTTATTATGTTGCATTATATTTATGTGCATCTTATGTATGCTTATTTTTCTCAACTTCATGCATGAAAGCAGTAAATGGATGCCCCATGTGAGACCTGTGGTTCGGTGAGATGCCAAAGGGATAAGAAGTTCTTCATAGATCCACCGAATGACTTCCTCACTAGGACGGTATGTTTTAGTTGAACAAGTTTTGATGAGTTTCATGCATGACAAGACAATTGTGTAACTAGCTAGCTACTATCTTTAAATTTTGTTCAGGTCATCCCTTGCGGGGCAAGGCGTGACATCTTAAAGAAGTTTAAAGTTCCAGTTGATGCCACCATCACATTCTAGTGCACCCTCATGAAGATGCTGACGGCCCAAAAATTCAATTTTCTTGTCACCAACGACGCAAACCGCACCTACTTCGGTTGCCCAGGTTGGAAAGCCCTTGCAGATACTTACGAGATGGAAGCTGGGGAGAGAGCCATGTTCTCCCTCGACTATGGTCGTGACGAGATCATGGTCTACTACAAGCCTGCTGGCAGCGTGATGGTGCACTTACTCCGGACTATGACCCTGACTCCGCCCGCTGAAAAGTTGTAGTTAGCTAGTTGGCATGCATGGAAGATATCATGTTATCATCACCTCTATTTATTTGAATTTGTACATTCATATTTGTGTTACTTTCCCTACTTTGTTGAACTATATCAATAAGTGCATTGTCGAACTTAAATGCTATCATTGGGTCTATTTATAGTTGATTTAGTGATTGTTCTTAAACTGGATTATGCTGTCATTCTGACTGAAATCTTTGTTGTACAGCTTTTATTTCAAATTTGAAAATCAAAGTACTGGCGTCGAGAAAACATGGAACGCCACAACTGATGACTAATAGTGTCGGCGTGGACAAAGCGACACGCCATTACCATCCAAAATACTGATGGCGTAGGTGCCAACGCCAACACTAATTTTCAACACTGGCGCCATATTGGTGGTGTTGGGTGTCCACGCCACCAAGGCTGTTTTTGGCACGCTGTAGCTAGGCTTTTCTCCGTTAGTGAACAGAAGCAAGACCAATAATTTCATCTTTATTAGGCAATTCTTTATTTTGGGATTGTCTACGAAGTTTGGAGAAATTAAACTCATGAGGCACATCCCCAAAACTTACACTAACTGCTTCTTTCTCACAATCTATTTTAGCATTAATAGTGTTCAAGAAAGGTCTACCAAATATAATGGGACAAAAATCATCTTGTGGGGGGACCAAGAACTAGAAAATCAGTAGGGTATTTCATTTTCCCACACAAGACTTCAACATCTCTAACAATCCCAATTGGTGAAATAATATATCTATTGGCAACCTTAATAGTAACATCAATATCTTCTATCTCAGCAGGTGCAATACCATTCATAATTTCTTGGTATAAAGTAAAGGGAATTGCACTCACACTAGCACCCAAATCACATAAACCATGATAACAATGATCTCCTATTTTAACAGAGACAACAGGCATGCCAACAACAAGTCTATGTTTATCTTTTTCATCGGGTTTAGCAATTCTAGCAGCTTCATCACAGAAATAAATAACATGCCCATCAATATTATCGACCGAGAGATCTTTAACCATAGCAATACTAGATTCAAATTTAATTTGTTTAGGGGTGTAGGTGTTCTAGTATAACTCTTACGAACCACAGCTGAAGCTTTAGCATGTTTTTTATCCTGATAGGAAAAGGTGGTTTCTCAATATAAGCGGTGGGAATAACTGGATCAGCATTATAAGTAATAATTTCCTCTTCAGCTTTAACGGGTTCTAGTATTTTTAATTAAATGGGAGGATCATAGTCAAACCACTTCTCCTTAGGGAGATCAACATGAGTAGCAAATGATTTACAGAAAGAAGCTACTATGTCAGAGTCAAGTCCATATTTAGTGCTAAATTCACGAACAGCATTGGTATCCATAAAAGATTTAACACAATCAAACTTAAGGTTTATACATGACTCCTTACCTTCGTCGAGCTCCCAGTCTTCAGAGTTGCATTTAATTCTTTTCAATAAATCACATTTGGATTCAATAGTCTTCTTTATAAAAGAACCAGTACAAGAAGTATCGGGCATGGATTGATCATTATCGAAAAGTCGAGCATAAAAATTCTGAATAATAATTTCTCTTGAGAGCTCATGATTGGGGCATGAATATAACATTGACTTAAGCCTCCCCCAAGCTTGAGCGATACTTTATCCTTCATGAGGTAAAAATTTATATATATATATATATATATATATATATATATATATATAATTCCGATCACGATGAACCAAATGCATAGGATAAAACTTCTAATGAAATTCCAAATTCAGTCGGTTGTAGTTCCAAGTCCCAATATCATTGCATAGCCTATACCATGTCAATGCCTTTCCCTTCAAAGATAAAGGGAAGACCTTCTTCTTGACCACATCCTTGGGCAAACCTGCAAGCTTAAATAATCAAAAAACTTCATCCACATAGATTAGATGCATATCAGGGTGTAGTGTTCCGTGTCCTGCATAAGGATTAGCTAGCAGTTTCTCTATCATACCCAAGGGATTTCATAATAAATATTTCCAGTAGGTTCAGTAGGCTGAGCAGTTACTCTTTGATCTTCCGGTCGAGGTGAAGATACCCCGAACAAGCCCCTCAAAGGATGATTTTCCATAGTGACAAGTGACAGTAAATTTCGGCACACTATGTAAATTTTTCCTTACCGGATTCCACTCACCAAAAGCATTTCACTCCCCGGCAACGGTGTCAGAAAAGAGTCTTGCTGACCCACAAGTATATGGGATCTATCGTAGTCCTTTCGATGAGTAAGAGTGTCGAACCCACTGAGGAGCAGAATGAAATGACAAGCGGTTCTCAACAAGGTATTTTCTGCAGGCACTGCAATTATCGGTAACAGATAGTTTTGTGATAAGATGATTCGTAATGGGTAGCAAGTAAAAAGTGTAATAAAAGTGCAACAAGGTGGCCCAATCCTTTTTGTAGCAAAGGATAAGACTAGACAAACTCTTATATAAAGCAAAGCGCTCCCGAGGACACATGGGAATTACTGTCAAGTTAGTTTTCATCATGCTCATATGATTCGCGTTCGTTACTTTGATAATTTGTTATGTGGGTGGACCGGTGCTTGGATGCTGTCCTTACTTAGACAAGCCTCCCACTTATGATTAATCCCTCTCGCAAGCATCCGCGACTATGAAAGAAGAATTAAGATAAATCTAACCATAGCATGAAACATGTGGATCCAAATCAACCCCTTACCAAGCAACGCATAAACTCGAGTTTAAGATTCTGTCACTCTAGCAACCCATCATCCACTTATTACTTCCCAATGCCTTCCCCTAGGCCCAAATCATGGTGAAGTATCATGTAGTCGACGTTCACATAACACCACTAGAGGAAAGACAACATACATCTCATCAAAATATCGAATGAATACCAAATTCACATGATTACTGATACGTCTCCAATGTATCTATATTTTTGTATTGTTCCATGCTGTTATATTATCAATCTTGGATGTTTTATAATAATTTTATAGTCATTTTGTATCATTTTTTGGTACTAACCTATTGACATAGTGCCAAGTGGCAATTGCTGTTTTCTGCATGTTTTTTACATCGCAGGACATCAATACCAAACGGTGTCCAAATGCAATGAAACTTTACGGAAATTTTTTATGGACCAGAAGACATCCAATGGGCAAAGTCAGCACTTGGGAGGTGCTCCGAGGGGAGCACAACCCACCGGGGCACGCCAGGAGGCCCAGGCGCACCCTGGTGGGTTGTGCCCACCTCGGGCGCCCCACTGACCGCCTCTTTGCTCTATAAATACCCCAATAATCCAGAAACCCTAGGGGAGTGGACGAAAATCAATTCCAGCCGCCGCAGAGTCCAGAACCACCAGATCCAATCTAGGCACCATCACGGAGGGGTTCACCTCTTCCATTGGTGCCTCTCTGATGATGCGTGAGTAGTTCTTTGTAGACCTTCGGGTCCGTAGTTAGTAGCTAGATGGATTCCTCTCTCTCGCTAGATTCGCAATACAATGGTCTCTTGGGGATCCATATGATGTAACTCTTTTTGCGGTGTGTTTGTTGGGATCCGATGAACTTTGAGTTTATGATCAGATCTATCTTTTTATATCCATGAAAGTTATTTGAGTTTCTTTGATCTCTTATATGCATGATTTCTTATAGCCTCGTATTTCTTCTCTGATATATGGGTTTTGTTTGGCCAACTTGATCTATTTATCTTGCAATGGGAAGAGGTGCTTTGTAGTGGGTTCGATCTTACGGTTCTTGATCCCAGTGACAGAAGGGGAACCGACACGTATGTATCGTTCCTACTAAGGACAAAATGATAGGGTCTATCTCTACATAGATAGATCTTGTCTACATCATGTCATCGTTCTTATTGCATTACTCCATTTTTCCATGAACTTAATATACTAGATGCATGCTGGATAGCGGTCGATGTGTGGAGTAATAGTAGTAGATGCAGGCAGGAGTCGGTCTACTAATCTTGGACGTGATGCCTATATAATGATCATTGCCTGGATATCGTCATGATTATTTCAAGTTCTATCAATTGCCCAACAGTAATTTGTTCACCCACCATTTGCTATTTTTCTCGACAGAAGCCACTAGTGAAACCTACGGCCCCCTGGTCTCTTTCTCATATTATTTGCCTTTGCGATCTATTTTATTTGCCTTTTATTTTCAGATCTATTAAACCAAAAATACAAAAATACCTTGCTGCAATTTATTCTTATTTATTTTGTTTGGCATTTGATCTATCAATCTACTACAATTTATTTCACGCATGTTTGCCTACCTTGGGGCGCCGCTACCCGAAAGGGATTGACAACCCCTTTTACACGTCGGGTTGCGAGTATTTGTTATTTTTGTGCAGGTGATGTTTACTTTGTGTTTCTTGGTTCTCCTACTGGTTCGATAACCTTGGTTTCATCACTGAGGGAAATACCTACCGTCGTTGTGCTGCATCATCCCTTCCTCTTTGGGGAAATACCGACGTAGCTTCAAGCCGCAATCAAAAGGAATTTCTGGCGCCGTTGCCGGGGAGGATCTTCAACATATACCAGGTTCCTAATCACACATTTCATCTCCTCGCAATTTACATTATTTGCCAATTTCCTCTCGTTTTCCTCTCCCCCACTTCACAAAAATTTGCCGTTTTATTCGCCCCTCTTTTTCGTTCGCTGTTTTCTTGCCGGATCTGTTTTTGACTGTAATCTTGTTGTGTCATCATGACTCAAGAGAACACCAAGTTATGTGATTTCTCAAATACCAACAACAATGATTTTATTGGCACTCCGATTGCTCCTCCTGCCACTAGTGCGGTGTCTTGTGATATTAACACTGCTTTGCTGAATCTTGTTTTGAAAGATCAATTTTCCGGTACTCCTAATTAGGATGTCGCGTCCCATCTTAATACCTTCGTGGAATTATGCGATATGCAAAAAAAAGATGTGGACAATGATGTTGTGAAGATGAAATTATTTATGTTTTCTTTGCGTGATTCTGCAAAAAATTGGTACTCTTCTTTGCCTCGCAATAGTATTGATTCTTGGAATAAGTGCAAAGATGCTTTTATCACTAAGTATTTTTCGCCCGCAAAAATTATTTCCCTTAGAACCCAGATCATGAATTTCAAGCAACTTGAACATGAGCATGTTGCACAATCTTGGGAAAGGATGAAAATGATGCTAAGGAATTTCCCAACTCATGGGTTAAATCTTTGGATGATCATACAAATTTTTATGCGGGATTGAATTTTGTTTCTTGTAATCTTTTAGATTCTGCCACGAGTGGTACTTTTATGGAAATTACTTTGGGTGAAGCCACTAAATTTCTTGATAATATCATGGAAAATTATTCACAATGGCACACCGAAAGAGCTCGTACTAGTAAAAAAGTTAATTCGGTTGAAGAAATTTCTTCTTTGAGTGAAAAAGTTGATGCTCTTATGAGATTGGTTGCTAGTAAAAGTGCTCCTATTGATTTCAATGATATGCCTTTGTCTACTTTGATTGAGCAAAATAGTGATGCCGCAGATGTGAATTTTATCTTTCGAAATAATTTCAACAACAATGCTTATAGAGGTAATTTTAATCCTAGGCCTTTTCCTAGTAATTCCTCTAATAATTATGGTAATTCCTATGGAAATCCTTCTTATAATAATAATAGGAACACTTCTGATGTTTAGGATAATATTAAAGAATTTATCAACACACAAAACGTTTTCAACATCACCATAGAAGAAAAGTTGAATAACATTGATGATTTGCCTAGAAGTATTTATAGAATTTCTCATTATGTGGAAAATCTCAAGATGAAATTTTTTGTGCCGAAGGTTGATGAATCAATTAAAGCTCTTTGTGTTTCTATGGATGAAAGTAAGAAAAGAACCGCTATGCTTAGAGCTAGAAGTGAATTTTTAGAAAAAGTGTTTTCCAGTGATTGCTTTCACAAAAGTGATGAAAATCTTAAAATGATTAGTGTTTCTTCTATTGATTCCTTGTTTAGTAAAGTTAAGATAGATGAAAAAGGGACTGGAGAAGAGTCAACTTTAGATAGAAGGCGTCCTGATAATTCAGAGGGTGGAAATCTTGTTGAGAAAATTGATAAAAGTGTGTCGGATTTCGGGTTCCGGCAGACCCTCTAGGTTCGAACACCGGGGTGCGCGCGGAGATCTCGCCCTCTACCTACCTGCACCTCGCCGCATCGCTAGGATCTAAGCTATGAAAAGAACAACACAAGAGACACAGGGTTTGTACTAGTTCGGGCCACCATTGTGGTGTAATACCCTACTCTAGTTTGTGGTGTGGTGGATTGCCTCTTGGGCTGATGATGAACAATACAAGGAAGAACAGCCTCGCGAGGGTCTGTTCTTGGCTGGTGCGATGAACTGCTAGGGGGAGTTCAGTCGCTCCTCTCTCTCACTCTCTACGCGATCTCCAAGATTTCTAGATGCCTCTACCCTGTGGGTGGCTAATCCTATTTATAGGCAAGGGCCCTGGGCCTCTTCCGAAATATCGAGCGGGAAGGGCGCAAACAATTGGCCATTTTGAAGGGGAAGATCTAGTACACTTATCCTGACTAAAGTTGGTCCTCGCCTGTCAAAGGCTCTGGTGGTGACGCCGGCTTGGGCTCCACGATGACTTCCTTCCTGCCGTTGCGACGGTCTTGGTCTCGTTACACCGAAACAGATGCCTTTGTTTGATGCTCTCGCCTGCGCTTGCTCCCTTTGCACCAAAGAGGAAAGGAGGACATTGCGCGGGCTGGCGCCCGCCTGGCGCCCTTGGTCGTCATGGCTTGCGTCATGGGCACCACGTGAGGTACCCCGCCTTGATCTCTCTGCCTCCTCGCGAGCCAGCCTGACGAGGCCGTGCCTGAGGAAGCTCCTTGTCGTCGCCCAGCAATCTGGCCCCTCGCGAGGTCTTGAGCTTGTCTTGATGAAGGCGGGCGTCTTGGGCCACCCCTTGAGCCACGCCTGCAGGCATGAGCGAGCAAGTCTGGGTACCCCTGTTCCCGAACACCGACAGTAGCCCCGGGCCCAAGGCGCGCCCGGACTTAGCTAAGCAAGGAAGCGAAGGGGCAAGTGCGAAGCGCCGCGGGCCCTAACAGCCTGCGGCCTTGGGTGCCGCGTGGTGGTTGATTGGACATGGGCGGCTCCGCTCCCCCATGACGGCTCGGCAACTGCACGAACTGACAAGTCCCTGCATGCAAAGAGGGTCATGATGACCTGTGATCATGGAGGCCGGCGGTTGGCCTCCTCTGGCTATAAGTACGGGATGGTGCCTGCCCTTCCGGTCCATCCCCTCTTGCTTCTCCTTCTTCTTCATGGCTCCGCCAAAGAGGTTCTCGGCCGCGGAGAAAGGAAAGGCCCGCCAAGTGGAGCCTGACTCTCCCCCTCCCAAGCGCGGTCGAGGCCGTCCCCGCAAACACCCTGTGGCTCCCATGGTGGCTCCTCGCGGCCGTGGAGGTGATCTCCCGCGTGGTGACGGGCGGCAGGCCGTTGCTGGGGGGCGCGCTACGGCCGCGCGACCCCTAGGCCGTGCTACCACTCAGCAGAGGTGCTGCCGGAGTTCGTTGTGTCGTCGGCGGAGCCGACCAGCACTCGGCTCCAGCTTCCTCGCTTCCTCCTAGGTGAGCTTCCGGCTGGTGCCCCGGGCGGCCTCTGGCTTCAAGCGGATGGTTGCTGCAGCCGGGCCTCCTGGGCTTCGCTGGAGGTCTCTGCAGCCGGGAGCCTGGCCCTGACTCGCGGCTAGCAAACGTTTTCCCACGCACGTGGTCTGAGCCGGCGGTGCACCCTGCACTTCAAGTTCGACGGCGATGCCACCCTCTACGTGAGGGTGTTCGGGGAAGATGGTCGCCGCGCCGGGTGCTGCCCTGAGAACGACGACCGCGGCCGTGGGTCCAGCCCCAGCAACGATGAAGACGACAGCGCACGTGGTCAGCGACGCTCGGGGTTCATCGACCTTCGACGGCTCTTCTTCGGGCAGCGGCTCCTCCAGCGGTGGCCGCGACTAGCCGCCACGCCCGCCTGGAGGGAGGTAGCGGGTCTGTCCGCCGTCGCGCCTCAGTGAAGCCCGAGATGGAGTCCGCCTCAGCTCCGGAGGCAGTTCAAGTCTCCCTCGCGAGTTAGTGTCGGGCCAGTCGCGCCTGTTTTGTTCTTTTTTCCTTTTCCTGCGCAAAGAGACAGTAGTGTAGGGCCCCGCGGGGGCGTGCTTGGACTATTGTTGTTAATTATCATACTGTTTCTGCTATTTCGGTATTGTGCCTTTGCGCCGCATGCCTGCGCGTAGAAATTACTTAGCTCGGGGGGGCCTGTCGTGACCTTTGCTTCCCGAGGCCGAGGCCTCGTCGAACGCTTCAAGTCCTGCGAGGGTTAGTCTGGAGAGGTAGCTCCCGACCTCAGCTGTGGAGGCGACCGACCCAGGTCCTGTGTTCGTGTCGCGGTGCCCGTGGGGCACGGACTGGAGGGGTGCTCCTATAGTGGACCCAGGTAGGGAAGCCTCGAACGATAAGGGCAGAAAACACTCGCGGGGGTGCCCGCGTTGCTCCCTTGGGAGACTTGCGCGAGAGAAATCGAGGCAGGAGAGCGAAAAAGGCAAAGAATCACAAGCCAAAGACGGCAACAACTTCAATAAAACCTCGAATGGGGATGAACAAGCCAACTGCAGAAAGCAAATGAGAAAAGCCGCGTCCGGCACCTAATCTAGTCTTTGGCGTCTTCTCACCAAGCATGAGCTAAGTGCTGCCAGGCGTGGGAGGGAGCCCGGGCTGAGGCAGGCGCTCCTGAGACTCCAGGGCGTGTACAGCCCCAACTCATTATTACATGAGAGTGTCACGGGCGGCGAGCTTCACAGGCATTGGCCTTCTTCACAGGCTCCGGGCCTTTATTAGAAAGATAAACTTCATAGGCGTTTGCCTTCTTTGCACGCACCGGGCCTTTTCCAAAACGCGACAGCTTCACAGGCGTTCGCCTTCTTCACAGGCTCTGGGCCTTTTCCAAAATGCAACAGCTTCACAGGCATTTGCCTTCTTCACAGGCTCTGGGCCTTTTCCAAAATGCAACATCTTCACAGGCGTTCGCCTTCTTCACAGGCTTTGGGCCTTTTCCAAAACGCAACAGCTTCACAGGCGTTCGCCTTCTTCACAGACTCTGGGCCTTTTCCAAAACTCAACAGCTTCATAGGCGTTCGCCTTCTTCATAGGCTCTGGGCCTTTTCCAAAACGCAACAGCTTCACAGGCGTTCGCCTTCTTCACAGGCTCTGGGCCTTCTTAGGGGTAAACCCTCCGGAGGTGCTGGATGTTCCACGCGTTCTGGACGGGCACCCCCTCCTGAGTCTCCAAGCGCATGGAGCCGGGCCTGGAAACATGAACAACCTTGAACGGGCCCTCCCACATGGGAGATAGCTTATGCAGCCCTTCCCTGGAGAGAACCCGCCTGAGCACGAGGTCCCCTACCTCAAGAGTCCTGGGGCGGATGTTGCGGCAGTGGTATCGCCGCAGCGCCTGTTGGTATCTTGCCGCTCATAGCGCGGCTTCCCGACGACGTTCCTCCCCCAGCACGAGGTCCGTCCCCCGCATGGCGTCCTGCTGCGCCTCGGCGAATGCCAGGACCCGTGCGGAACGACGTCTGACCTCGTGAGGGAGGACTGCTTCAGCTCCATAGACCAGGAAGAACGGGGTCTCGCCAGTCGGCTTGGTCGCGGTTGTGCGGATGGACCACAATACGGACTGAAGCTCATCGTACCAGCCTCTGCTGCAGGCCTCCAACTTCTTCTTGAACGCCCTGGTTTTGAGGCCCCTCAGGACCTCTGCATTGGCCTGCTCGGCCTGACCGTTGCTTCGCGGGTGTGCTACCGAGGCGTAGCATATCTGCGTTCCATGGTTAGCGCAATATGTTTTGAAGAGGTTACTGGTGAATTGTGAACCGTTGTCGGTGATGATGCGGTTTGGCACCCCGAACCAGCTCACGATGCCCTTGATGAACTTGACCGCAGAACCTGCGAGGATGGTGCGGACGGCTTCCACTTCAGCCCACTTGGTGAACTTGTCCACGGCGACGTAGAGATAGCGATAGCCCCCTGGCGCCCGAGGAAACGGGCCCAGGATATCCAGCCCCCAGACTGCGGACGGCCACGAGAGGGGTATAGTTTGCAGATGTCGGATTTCGGGTTCCGGCAGACCCTTGAGGTTCGAACACTTGGGTGCACGCGGAGATCTCGCCCTCTACCTACCTGCACCCCGCCGCCTCGCTAGGATCTAAACTACGAAAGGAACAACACAAGAGACGCAAGGTTTATACTAGTTCGGGCCACCATTGTGGTGTAATACCCTACTCTAGTTTGTGGTGTGGTGGATTGCCTCTTGGGCTGATGGTGATGAATAATACAAGGAAGAACAGCCTCGCGAGGGTATGTTCTTGGCCGGGGCGATGAACTGCTTGGAGGAGTTCAGTCTCTCTCTCTCTCTCTCTCTCTCTCTCTCTCTCTCTCTCTCTCTCTCTATCTCTCTCTCTCTCTAGATTGCTTGACCTCTAGCTCTGTTCTGGATTCCGGATCCCTCTACCCTGTGGGAGGCTAGTCCTATTTATAGACAGAGGCCCTGGGCCTCTTCCCAAATATTGAGTGGGAAGGGCACCAACAATTGGCCATTTGAAGGGAACATCTGGTACACTTATCTGACTAAAGTTGGTCCTCGCTTTGTCAAAGGCTCGGTGGTGATGCTGCTTGGGCTCCACAATGACTTCCTTCCTGCCGTTGGGCTGGTCTTGGTCTAGTTGCACCAAAATGGATGCCTTTGCTTGATGCTCTCGCTGCGCTTGCTCCTTTGCACCAAAGAGGAAAGGAGGACACTGCTGGCGCTGGCGCCCACCGGGCGCCCTTGGTCGTCATGGCTTGCGTCATGGGCACCTCGTGAGGTACCCGCCTTGATCTCTCCGCCTCCTCATGAGCCAGCTGATGAGGCCGTGCTGAGAAGCTCCTGTCATCCGCCCAGCAATCTTGGCCCCTCGCGAGGGTCTTGAGCTTGTGTTGATGAAGATGGGCCATCTTGGGCCCCCTTTGAGCCACACCGCAGCGAGCAAGTCAGGGGACCCCGTTCCCGAACAACAAGAGCCCGGGCCCAAAGCGCGCCCGGGCTTGGCCGGCAGAGGCGAAGGGGCAAGTGTGAAGCGCCCTGAGCCCTAACAGCCTGCGGCCTTGGGCGCCAGCGTGGCGGTTGATTGGGCGTGGGCGCCTTAGCAACCGCGAGTTGATAAAGGAGCGCGTCGCCTAGGCTTTGCTTCCCTTGCTTTCTCTGGTTCTTGCTCGGATCCCTTTCTTGAGCCTCTCCTTCCTGCCTCCAAATCTTGAGATCCACCATTGCGCGCCTAGCAAGGCATGGCGCCTCGCCCGAACCTGGCGGAGCTTGGTACTCGCCTGCCTGGACTCGCCCGAGCGTGTCGGGGCGAGCCTTGCCCGGTGCGCCCGGATGATGGCGGCGCGAGGGCATCGGCAGGCGAAGGTGTTGAGGTCGGCTCCGCCCTACGAGAGGGCCAAGGAGCACCTTTATCCGCTCTTTGTAAGCGCCATTGTTGCCGGTCGATGCCTCCCTTTTCGAGTTCTTCTTCTCTGTCCTCCGCCGTTACAAGCTACAAGCTCTGCATCTCCACCCCAACTTTGTTCTCCTTCTGGCAATCTTCGCCTACTATTGTGAGGCTCACGTCGGGGTGCAGCCCTCAGTGGCCCTGCTGCGCCACTATTTCTCCTCCGGACCTCTCGTGGTCCCATCTCTGCGTGCTCGAGCTTTGTCGCGTACGGTAGCTCCATCGTCATTTCGAACCCCGGGAAGAGGATTGAGGGCTTCAGGAGCAAGTGGGTCTTGGTAGATGTTGGGCGCATCCACCCTCGGCTAATCCTTCCCACAGAGCAGCCCACGAGCTCCTACGATTGGTCTCGAGTGGAGCTCATGGACCCCCGCGCGAGGCCGGTGTTGGAGAAGATGGACACGGATCTGAGGCCGGCCAGCATGGCGGCGGCGAAGCTGACCCGCGCATCGCTGCTGATGGAATTACTGGAGCACCAGCTGGCTCCGCTTCGTCAGTACTCACTTCTGATGTGGAGACCCCACCCGAGCCCCGCGGTCTTGGCCGACGAAGACCTGGATGCGGTTCTCCAATCTTTGGTCGGGCGTGGCGAGGTTGGGCGCTCCCACGCCCTGTTCCTCATGACGGTGGGAGTAGGTAGTGGAGTCCATGCCCGTCTTCAGCGGGGGCGGGGGCAGGCCCGATGCTGCGGAGGTCTCGAGACCCGGTGGGCGTGTCCTCCGGCGACTCCAGCGAAGAAGGGAGAAGGGGAGGCGGGAAGGAGGGCTCGACTCAAAGGCGACCGACGGAGAGTCGAGGCTCCCTCCTCGGCGCAAGTCCCGCGTTCTCCGCCTCTCACCGGCGGCAGCGATGATGATGATGGCGAGCAGGCGGCGAGCTTGCCCCGATCCCAAGAAGGACAGACGGGCTGATCTCCAGCAGTCTGCCCCGGCCCGAGGCGATCCGCAGCGCGCCTCCTGCTCCCGAGCTCCTTGAGGCTGATCCTTGCAGCCGGCTCTCGGGCTTCAAGTATGGCCGGAGGTTGCTCGAGCCCACGAGCGATGACCAGTAAGTGCTCGATTCCCATCTTATTTCTTGTTTTGTCGCTGAGGCTTGACGTCTGTATCTCTTGGCTAAGTGGCGCCCGCAAAAACAAGCGAAGGATCTCCACGAGGTTCCGTCTGGGGCAGCGCCTCTACCCGAAAGAAGGTGACCGCAATGCAGGGCCTCTCACCTTGATCGTCCTCACGAGGCCTGGCTGAGCAGGTGGGCGAGCCCAGCCCCCAAAGCGACTCTGAGGTGCCCTTGCACGATGCTACCACCACAGCCGTTGGGGCACAGGCAGGATTCGCCTCGGGATCTTGTGGTCACGCTGCCGCCTTCTCCTCCTACCCCACCGATTGCTGTCTCCGACTCCACCTACCGTCACGGATCATCTGCTGCCCCCGGACCGGCTCGGCGAGATCTTTGGCGCCGACCCTCGTCTAGTGGCCGGGCGCTTGGGCTGGCTTCGGCTGGATTCGCTCCGGCGCTTGATTCGGGCAGCGCTGGTCGAGCCTCGGCGGCTTCGACGAGGAGAAGCAGGCCGTCCTTGGGGCAAAAGCTGCTCATGCGCCGCCTTGGGGAGGTAGCCGATGTCGAGTTATTTGCAAAGCGGCTGGAGAAGCGAGCTGCAGGGCTGCGGGACCAGCTCGCCAAGAGGCCCGCCCAAGAAGCGGGAGGAAGGCATGAAAGCTCGCGAGGTGGCCGTCAGGACTGGGGCGTAAGCTCAAGAAGCGCCGTGACCGCCTAGGCGCTGGAGCAAGTTGGAGGCAAGGAAGGTCGAGCTGGACGGCAAGGCACGGGTCCTTGCCGAGGATCGCGTGGCCTTCACGGAGATGGAGGTGAAGGCTCGCGCCTTCTTGAGGGCGCTTTATGATAGCGGCTGGAGAGCCAGCTGGCGGCGGCGGAGAGGGCGGCCCCGCCAAGCTGCTTCCCTTCCTGGTTCGTGCTCTTGAAGATGTCACCCTTGGCCTTGGCCCTCTGGTGAGGCGGCGGCGCATGTCTTGTCTTCTGCAGCTGACGGCGGGTCCTCACCCACATCTACCTTGCGATCCCAGCGTCGACCTCGACAGCTGCTTGGAGCCGGTGACAGCGAGCTTGCCGCTGCCCTTCTTTGAGACCGTGAAGGGTCGTCGCGGAGGCTCTCTGGGAAGTTCAGGCCTTCAGCACCAAGCCAAGCGGTAGCGGCCAACCCTGCGGCTCCACAAGCGAACCCCACTCAGCGCAGCTCCACCGCCGACAAGTGACTCCGTTGTGGCTCTGTTCCTTTTAATTCCTGCACATGTATCATGCCTCGGGGCGTTTAAACTTGCATTTGGCGTTGTGATAACAGTTATGGACTGTAATATTTGCTTTTGAATTCCTTGAAATTCGCTTTTCCTTCCTACTTGCTTATGTTCTCTGCAGACGAGCCCGGCCCGTGCATACCTCGGCCGCCGTTAGCCCGGCCGAAACCAGGGGCGGGACCAAGGAATGAGGCTACGTGACAAGTTAGGCTCTGAGTCGCGATGCTCAGAGTCCCCTTAGCGCCTGAACAACAAGTAGAGAGGTGAGATGTGGGTGGATCTACCGTTCTCGTCTGCGAGCCCGGCCCGCGCATACCTCAACCGCCGATAGCCTTTGGAACTAAGGAGTGAGGGGCTACGTGACCAGTTAGGCTCTGAGTCGCGATGCTCAGAGTCCCCTTGGCTCAAGCGGCCTTCGTGCCTTGGCTCCGCTCGGGGAGGGACGTCACGACAAACCAGGCCGAGGGCTGGCTGGAGTGGCGTCGTCTGGCGTGACCAGGCGCAGCCCGTGCCCAGCCCTCGCGGCACTCCCGAGGGAGGCGTTGTGATGAGGCGGACACAGAGCTCTGGGCTCCACGAGGTTGATGCAGCCGGGGGCCACCCTCGAGTTGTTTATCACCAGCGCGAGCATAAGCGCTTCCGTATGTGTCTGGGCATAGCCGCTCCTCGGCGGTGTCGTCGGCGGTCACGGAGCATGGTGCTTCCAGAGTGCGTGGGAGGGGCTCCCCTCGGGAGGAGCCCAGGCGTGTACAGCCCATACGACCGCGTGGCTGGCACGGTAGGGCTGACGAGGTGTATCTGGGCACCCGTGAGCCAGCTGGACTCACGGGGCCCTACCTCAAGCGGGTTGCGCTGGCACTGAGCCTTATCTTGTGATGTGTTCCTGCAGATTTGGTTAGATGCGGCGCTCGTCCTCGGGTCGAGCCCTCGAGCTGGTCTCGGCCAGCTTGGTATGCTAGGTCGCGATGCCGTGGACAAGGCGGAGGGTGAGGGCTGGAGAGCCAGTAGGAGCCCTGAGTCGCGATGCTCAGGTACCCCCCCCCCTTTAACGTGCAAGTGGTCGACATGAAAGAAGAAAAGGTGCCATGGATTGGCAGCAAATAACAAGCATGATGGGTCGAATGCATGACCCAAAATAAACACAAGAGGGATACATGCCGCCGGGTCTGGCCCGAGCGACTTGGGGATGATGCAGCCCGAGGGCGTCCCCCAACGAGATAAGCTAGGAACATGAAGTAAAGGATACACGCGCGAGGGAGCGGACCCACGCGGCACAGGAATAATGCAGCCACAGGCGCTCCCGGTGAAATGAAACTTGAAAGATGTCACCTCATAGCGTTGAAGACGAAAGGGTGTTGGTGCAGCAGACTCGGTGGGCTGCGGGAGCCGATCCTCACGAGCCCCCAGGCTCAGGGGCCTCGGGAGGCTCCTCGTGGCTCCTCGTGGACCATCTCCATCTCTGCCAGGGCTGCGGAACGCCTGGCCTCTTGAGCCTCTAGGATGCTCCTCATGAGGCGCTGGCGCGTGGCAGCCGCGTTCGGCAAGCCGTAAGGCATGCGGCGTGGCTGTGGGGTGGACCTTCGCGGCGCCCCAGCGGGAGGCAGGCGCTCGAGAGGTGGCTCGGTTGAGCCTGGTATGTCGATGAAGGCGCGCAGCCCACCATCCTCGCTGGATGGGGAGCTCTGGCAGGTGGCGGCTGCCACTCATGACTCTTGACTCCTGCAGCTCTGGATGATCTTGCTGTGAACTCTTGAGGTTTGGCCCTCCTTGCCTTGCTCCTTCTTGAGGAAGCGTGCTTGAAACACGCCTCCAAGTGGTGCCCAAGCGCCTCCTCGTGACCTTGGCAAGGTGGGTGGCCCTCTAGGGGAGCCCCAGAGCCTGCTGAGGAGGCGTCGGGCGCGCTTTCCTATCACGATGAAGGAGGTTCCCCTAAGCGGTAGCGGACCACGAGGGGCTGCCTCTTGAGGGCAGGCAGACGATGTCTTCTTCTTCTTGAGGCGGTCTCGGGAAGCCCTCTTGCTTCCGCGATCCAGGGTCTTCCGGTGATCTGCGGCTGAAAGGCTCGCTCGAGGAGCACACCGCGTCTTTCTCTTCGCGGAGGCACCGTGATGACTCCGCCACTTCCGGGCATCTTGAGGATGTTGTAGCCGTGGTGGAGTTCTGACCATGAACAGCCAGCGTTGGGTACCCGAGGATGGCGTTGTATGGCGGCGAATGTGGGCGATGTCGAAGTCGATGAGCTCGGTCTGCGGTGGTTGTCAGCGCGCACGAAGGTGTGAGGCGAACCTGCCCAATCGGGGCCGTGGAGCCGTCGGTGACCCCGAGAAAGGCTTGTCGGCTGAATCTGATTGTAAGACACTTGGAGATTGTTGAGCGTTTCCCGCAGACGGGGCGTTGAGCCCTGCCCGCCATCGATGAGGTCTTGGTGACTAGCACGTTCTTGATGATTGGGAGCAAAGCATCGGAGGACTCGGCTGTGGCACACTTGAGCTGTTCCAGCTGAAATGAGCGTGATGGCGCCGCCGACCACTGAGGGGTGTGTGGCCCGAGCTTGGGGAGGACTGCATTCACTTCACAGGCGAACTGCGAAGATCGTTGAGAGGCTGGGGCAGGCTCCGCCAGGATCTGCGATCGTGCTGCTCTCTGAAGCCCCAGCCCCTTATCTTGATGATGGTCTTCATTTCTCCTTGGCTGCGGCGGCAGAGGAGGGAGGCCTGCGTTGCCTTGCGGACGATCCTCGAGAGGCTGATCCCTCCGGCCTCCCTCGCGAGGCGGGTCCCGCCAGCGATCCTCACGAGGTTGGTCGCGCCACCCTTGTCGAGGGCCACGGTCTCCCCGGCCGTAGCCCCGGTCGCTACGCTCGGGACGTCGGCCAATCCTCCCTTCTCGCACGGCTCGGAGCTCTTGACATTCGTTGGTGTTGTGGGTGTGGAGGTCGTGGTACACGCAGTACCGGCTGCCCTTGGAAGACTCGGGCTGATCTACTGCCCGCTTGGTGTCCGGTTACGCGCGAGCACGGCAGCCCCTTGCGCTTCACATCCTTGGCCTTGGGTTTCTTCTCTTACGGGTCTGCGGCGGGCAGCGAGGAGGGAGGCGCCCTTCCTCGACCTGGCGCGCCAGTGTAAGTTGAACAGCTCAAGGAAGTGCACAAGTCTTCATGCATCGCCAGCTCCTCCTTCATCTTGACGTCGCGCACACCATCGGAGAAAGCGGAGATGATGGCCTCCTCGGTCACCTTAGGAATCTTGGCGTGCGTTGTTGAAGCGCGGATGTATTTCGCGAGGTCACCCAGTTTGCTGCTTGATCGGCGCATGTCGCTCACGGCGGGTGGCGATCACGAGTACCTTGGAAGTTGGCGATGAAGCGGGTGCGCATCTCGTCCCGGAGGAGATGCGTGCAGGCGAGTTCAAGAGCCAGTGCGAGCCCCGTCCTTGAGCGCCATGGGAAACCAGTTCGCCATGACCTTCGTCTCCATTGGCGGCCCGATGCCCAGCTCGTAAGCTGGAGCAACTCTGCGAGGTCGGCCGTGCGTCGTGGCGGGGAGGCAGGTGCAACGAACTTGCTTAGGGCCACGCGACGCTGCACAGCTTCGGTGGTGAAAACACGGCGACTGCTTTGTGCCACAGGAGGCCTTGGGTGATGAAGCTTGGTCTGTGGGTCCCCATGCGCTGCAAGTGGGAGCAGCAGCGAGGTCATGACGTCTTTGGAGCGGGGCGTGGTCGCGACAGCTTGGGCGGGGAGGACTCGAGCAGCTTCTTGCGGGCGAGGACTTCACAGCAGCTACTGCTCTTGCAGCGGCGCCGGACGGGCGGAGTTCCGCCCGAGACCCGCGCCTTGGGGCCAGGCGCCTTCTTGAGGGGGCGGTGAGGCACCCGGAGCTTCTCCGCCCGTGCGGCGAGTGCTGTCTGGCGGGGCCAGACGGCGGAGAGCCCCTGCGGCGCACGAAACGAGCTCGGCGGCAGCAGTCGAGCCACTCTTCGTGAATGTCGTCGGCGGGCCGGTGGCGTAGGAGCTTCTTTGCGTGATGGCGCAGCTCGAGCCTCCATGGGCGTCGTAATGCAGAGCGAAGAACCAGCCGGGCGAGTGAGGGGGTAGCAGTCGGCCGTCTTGCCTCACGGAGGATCTTTGGGGCGATGCTTGCTGCTCATTCCTGCCGGGCAGTGGCGGCGTTGACGGCGGCGACGAGGGCAGCAGGCGCCCACCGGCCAGGGAGCCGTCTGGCGGCGAGAGGCGAGTGGCTCGGCGCTCGGCGCTTGAGCCAGCGAGCATCGAGACATGGATGTGGTGGTCGATGGAGAACAGGCGGCGGAAGGCAATTCCGGCGCACCCCTACAGCGCGCCAAATGTCGGATTTTGGGTTCAGCGAGACCCTTGAGGTTTGAACACTTTGGGGTGCGCGGAGATCTCGCCCTCCACCTACACGCACCCGCCGCCTCGCTAAGATCTAAACTCCGAAAGGAACAACACAAGAGACGCAAGGTTTATACTAGTTCGGGCCACCATTGTGGTGTAATACCCTACTCTAGTTTGTGGTGTGGTTGATTGCCTCTTGGGCTGATGGTGATGAACAATACAAGGAAGAACAACCTCGCGAGGGTCCGTTCTTGGTCGGGGCAATGAACTGCTTGGAGGTGTTCAGTCTCTCTCTCTCTCTCTCTCTCTCTCTCTCTCTAGATTGCTTGACCTCTAGCTCATTGGATTCGGATCCCTCTACCTGTGAGAGGCTAGTCCTATTTATAGGCAGAGGCCTGGGCCTCTTCCCAAATATTGGCGGGAAGGGCGCCAACAATTGGCCATTTGAAGAGGAACATCTGGTACACTTATCGACTAAAGTTGGTCCTCGCCTATCAAAGGCTCTGGTGGTGGCGCCTACTTGGGCTCCTAATGACTTCCTTCCTGCCGTTGGGCTGGTCTTGGTCTTGTTGCACGAAATGGATGCCTTTGCTTGATGCTCTCGCTGCGCTTGCTCCTTTGCACCAAAGAGGAAAGGAGGACCTTTGCTGCGGCTGGCGCCCTTTGGCGCCCTTAGTCGTCATGGCTTGCGTCATGGGCACCTCGTGAGGTACCCGCCTTGATCTCTCCGCCTCCTTGCGAGCCAGCCTGATGAGGCCGTGCACGAGAAGCTCCTGTCGTCCGCCCAGTCTGGCCCCTCGCGGCGTCTTGAGCTTGTGTTGATGAAGATGGGCCGTCTTTGGGCCCCCTTTGAGCCCGCCGCAAGCCGCAGCGCGACAAGTCTGGGACCCCGTTCCCAGAATGCCGAGAGCAGACCTCCCGCCGGCTGATGGATCTGCTTGGCATGGAATTGGCAGGCCTCGCAAGCCTTCACCAGTTCAACGGCGTCATTGAGCGCAGTGGGCCAAAAATCCCGCTGCGGAATGCCTTGCCAACGAGGGTCCGTGATGATGAATGATGCCCACTGTCTCCACCGTGTATATCTGCCAGCAATTCCTTCCCTTGCTCCCTGGAGATGCAGCATAGGGACACATCATATGGTCGCTTCCGATAGAGCTCTCCATCCCTGATGCAGTATGATGTGGCTTGCCGCGCCACACGCTCCACTTCCTCCTCCTTCTCCGGCAAGATCCCTTACGTCAAGTAGCTCCGGAGCTCTGTGATCCAGCACCCCTCCTGAGGCTCTAGCGTCAAGAGTGGCGCGCTCCTGAAGCCAGGCCACAGACCTGGGCTCCCGAGGCTGGTGGCTGGGGGAGCTCCTCCCGAGGATGCACCGCGCTTGACAGTGATGGCATGGCCGAGGGCTTGAAGAGCCGCTCCTCGAAGCCCGGGCTCGAGGTAACCGCTGGATGCTCGTTTGGCAATGTCGTCGGCCTCTGATTGGTGCCACAGGGCACATCTGCAACTCCAGCCCCAGAACTGCTTCTCCATCCTGCGGACCTCCGCGAGGTAGGCTTCCATGTGCTCGTCCCTCGGCTCGTATACCTTGTTGGAGAAGTTGACGAGGAGTTGTGAATCACCCTTGATGGTTAGGCGCTTCACTCCAAGGGCAGTTGCGGCCTTCAGGCCTGCTAGTAGGCCTTCATACTCTGCTATGTTGTTGGAGACCTTTTCTCCATGCTGGAAACAGAGCTGCACGGCGTAGTAGAGCTTGTCTTGGGTAGGAGATATAAGCACCGCACCAGCCCCCGCGTCGTGCCTGGAGAACGCCCCGTCGAAGTACATGAACCAACCGTCCGGTGCCTTGCTTCCCTGGGAGAGGGATCGAAATCCGCCAAGGTGGCCCCCTTGATGACTCTGGTTGTGCTGAATTCGAGATGAAACGCTTGCAGTTCAATGTTCCACTCAGCGACTCTTCCAGCTGAGTTAGGGCTCCTGAGCACCCTTTCCAAGGGGTACGCTGAGACAACCTTGATGGGGTGGCCCTGAAAATAATGCCGCAGCTTGCGCGAGGCCAGCAATAGCGCGAGGAGGAGTTTCTGAGGCATGGGGTACCGCACCCTCGCGTCTCGCAACACTGTGCTGACGAAGTACATGGGGTGCTCAACGAGGTTGGGAGTGCTGGTTTCGATGGCGCCCTCCGGAGACCGTGGCGCCTCCTGAGACAGTGGAGCCTCTAGCGGCTGGTCGCCAGGGGGAGGGGTCTCTCCTGTCCCGAGTGTGTTCCCCCGTGGCGGCTGATCCTTCTTGGCTGTGGTGGTGGTCTCTATGGGTCTTCCTTGATCCTGCTTCGCCTCGACCCGGGCAGCTGCCGCGGCTTTGGTCCGACGCTCCTCCCTAACCGCCACCAGGGCTGTTGTTGGCCGAGTAGGGAGTGGTTGCAAGGTAGAGCACCGAGGGTTCTGAGGCAGGGCCACCATTACGGAGGGCTGGTTAGGTACCTCTTGAGATCTTGGAGCATGTGTCGGCCTCTTGATCCATTCAAAGGGTCCCTTTTTCTTCATCACCGGAAGAAAGGCAGCGCTTCGCTCCCCAACTTGGAGATGAAGCGTCCTAGTGCTGTCATCGCCCAGTGAGCTTCGCATTTCTCACGGGGTCCTTGGCGGGCTCATGTCCTCGACCGCCTTGACCTTTTCTCGGGTTAACCGATGCCTCGGTGGGACACGAGAAGCCCAAGAGCTTGCTGAGGGACCCCAAACACACACTTCTCTGGGTTGAGCGCAGGTTCACTGCGTTGAGGCTCATGAAGGTTTCCTCAGGTCTTATATCGGGGTCTTGGCCTCACGAGACTTCACCACAATGTCATCGGCGTAAGCCTCAACATTCTTCCAGAGCTGCGGGCCCAAGGTGATGTGCATCAGCCCATTGAAAGGTCGCCCTGCGTTGCACAGCCGAGCGGCATGCATGTGTAGCAGTACACCCCACACGGGGTCAGGAAAGCCGTTTTTTCCACATCTTCTACCGCCATCTTGATCTGGTGATACCCAGAGAAGGCATCCAAGAAACATAACAGGTCGCATTCGGCGGTGGAATCGACGATCTGATCGATGCGAGGGAACGGAAATGGATCTTGCGGGCAGGCTTTGTTGAGGTTGGTGAAGTCAACACACATGCGTTCCTTCCCCCCTTTCTTTGGCACGACGACCGGGTTGGCCAACCAATCCGGGTATTGGACCTCGTGAATGACCCCTGCAGCTCCCAACTTGCGGGTCTCTTGGACGATGAAAGCCTGCTTTTCAGTGGACTGCCACCTTGCCTTCTGCTTCACGGGGCGGACATTGGGGCACACGTTGAGGTGGTGCTCGATCACGCTTCTAGGGATCCCCGCCAGCTGATCAGGCTCCCATGCGAATACCTTCTTGTTGTTGGGGAACATTGCAGAAAATAAAAATTTCCTCGATTTCACCAAGATCCATCTATGAGTTCATCTAACAGCAGTGATAGGAGTGCATCTACATACCTTTGTAGATCGCGGCGAAGCGTTCAAGAGAGCGGGGTTGAGGGAGTCGTACTCGTCGTGATCCAAATCACCGATGACCAAGTGCGAGCGGACAACACCTCCGCGTTCAACACACGTCGGAGGCGGATGGCGTCTCCGCACCTTGATCCAGCAAGGAGGAGGGAGAGGTTGAGGAAGAAGGCTCCAACAGCAGCACAACGGCGTGGTGGTGATGGAGTAGCAGTTCTCCGGCAGGGCTTCGCCAAGCTCAAGCGGAGGAGGAGAGGTGTTGGGGAGGGGAGGGGCTGCGCCTTGGATGTTCTATGCAGCCCTCCCCTCGCCCCTCTATTTATAGGGGAAGGGGGAAGGGGGCCGGCCCCCTCTAGATGAGATCTAGAGGGGGGGGCAAGGGGAGGGGGGCTTGCCCTCCAAGCAAGGGGGCGCCCCCTCTAGGGTTTCCCTCAAACCCTAGGCGCATGGGCACTAGGGGGTTGTGGCGCCCCAGCCCACTTGGGCTGGTTCCCTTCTCCCTACAGCCCATAAGGTCCTCCGGAAGAGGTGGCCCCTCCCGGTGGACCCCCGGAACACCTCCGGTGGCCTCGGTACAATACCGATATGCCCCCGAAACTTTCCGGTGACCGTATGACAACTTCCCATATATAAATCTTCACCTCCGGACCATTCCGGAACTCCTCGTGACGTCTGGGATCTTATCCGGGACTCCGAACAACATTCATTAATCACATACAAGTCTTCCTAATAACCCTAGCGTCACCGAACCTTAAGTGTGTAGATCCTACGGGTTCGGGAATCATGCAGACATGACCGAGACAGATCTCCGGCCAATAACCAACAGCGGGATCTGGATACCCATGTTGGCTCCCACATGTTCCACGATGATCTCATCGGATGAACCACGATGTCGAGGATTCAAGCAACCCCGTATACAATTCCCTTTGTCAATCGGTACGTTACTTGCCCGAGATTCGATCGTCGGTATCCCAATACCTCGTTCAATCTCGTTACCGGCAAGTCACTTTACTCGTACCGTAATGCATGATCCCGTGACCAAACACTTGGTCACTTTGAGCTCATTATGATGATGCATTACCGAGTGGGCCCAGAGATACCTCTCCGTCATACGGAGTGACAAATCCATCTCTGTCAAGTGTCAACCCAGACACTTTCGGAGATACCGTAGTATACCTTTATAGTCACCCGATTCGTTGTGGCGTTTGGTACACCAAAGCACTCCTACGGTATCCGGGAGTTACACGATCTCATGGTCTAAGGAAAGGATACTTGACATTGGAAAAGCTCTAGCAAACGAACTACACGATCTTGTGCTATGCTTAGGATTGGGTCTTGTCCATCACATCATTCTCCTAATGATGTGATCCCGTTATCAATGACATCCAATGTCCATAGTCAGGAAACCATGGCTATCTATTGATCAATGAGCTAGTCAACTAGAGGCTCACTAGGGACATGTTGTAGTCTATGTATTCACACGTGTATTACAATTTCTGGATAATACAATTATAGCATGAATAAAAGACAATTATCATGAACAAGGAAATATAATAATAATCCTTTTATTATTGCCTCTAGGGCATATTTGCAACACTTGTTTGCGTGCAGGAACTTGACCAGGGCCTCCTCCTGCTCGGGCTCGAGGTTGGCGCCTATGGTGAAGGTGGTGTTAGTGGATCCGTCCTCGTCGACCAGTATCTGCTTGGTTTCCGCCTTGTCTTGGGTGAACAACTGCTTCCTCTTGGTTGGCGCAGCCCCCTTGGGCTCAGGGGCGCCTGAGTCGGCAGGCTGTGCCGACGCTGCCGTCTTGAAGGCGAGCTTGAGGACTTGCAACGCATCCCCGGTGTCTCCGGACACGGTGAGGACGCCGTTGCTCCCAGGCATCTTCATGAGGTTGTACGCTGGGTGAGTCGCGGCCATGAATCAGGCCAGTGCTGGGTAGCCAAGGACGGCGTTGTATGGGAGGCCGATGGGGGCGATGTCGAAGTCGATTAGCTCCGTGCGGAAGTTGTCGTAGGTGCCGAAGGTTACCGGGAGACGGATCTGCCCCAGGGAGCTGGACGACCCGCCTCCGACGCCCAAGAAAGGCCGGCTGGGATGAAGCCGCTCCAGCGGTATGTGGAGGAGGCTGAAGGCTTCGACCGAGAGCATGCTGAGGCCCACGCCGCCGTCGATGAGAGTCCTGGTGACGGCCACCTGGCAGATGGTGGGGGTGCACAGCATTGGGAGCGTGCCCAAGCAGGTTGAGTTGGAGGGGTGGTCCTCCGAGCTGAAGGCCAGATCGGCCTTGGGCGCCGACCGACCTGGGGGAGCCCCCTGCCGCGTGGAGGCAGCTCTGACCTGGCGGACGAATGGCTTGACGTGGCGGCCTGAAGGTGGCGCCTGCGAGCCGCCCAGGAGAGCCGCGACGACCGGGGGCGCCGGCGCAGCGTGCTGGGAGAGGAAGAGGTTGCGCAGCTCTTCCCAAGAGGCCACGGAAGCCGCCGGTAGGTGGAGCAGCCACATGCGCGGGGTGTCGGTGAGGGCCATGGGCAGCCAGTTAGCCATGACCCTGTCGTCGCCTCCTGCTTCGAGGATGGCCTCCTTGTACGCCAGCAGGAAGGCCAACGGATCAGTCGTGCCGTTGTAGCGCGGCGGCGTCTCCGGCTTGAACTTGTCCGGCCACCGCACCTTCGCAAGGCTGGGGCCAAGGCTCGGAGCCCCCTGGCCCCCGTGCTGGCGCTGGCGACTGGAGTGGGCGGTGCGCTGCTCATCACAGGGCGAGTCGCGGTGTCGGCGGAGAGCGGGTCGGCGGAAGGGAAGCTCCGGCGCACCCCTACGTGTTAGATTTCGGGTTCCGGCAGATCCTCTAGGTTCGAACACTGGGGTACGCGTGGAGATCTCGCCCTCTACCTACCTGCACCTCGCCGCCTCGCTAGGATCTAAGCTATGGAAAGAACAACACAAGAGACACAGGGATTATACTAGTTCGGGCCACCATGGTGGTGTAATACCCTACTCTAGTTTGTGGTGTGGTGGATTGCCTCTTGGGCTGATGATGAACAATACAAGGAAGAACAGACTCATGAGGGTGCATTTCTTCGCTGTGCGATGAACTGCTAGGGGAGTTGATGGCCCCTCTCTCTCTGTGATCTCCAAGATTTCTAGATGCCTCTACCCTGTGGGTGGCTAGTCCTATTTATAGGCAAGGGCCATGGGCCTCTTCCCAAATATCGAGCGGGAAGGGCGCCAACAATTGGCCATTTTGAAGGGGAACATCTAGTACACTTATCCTGACTAAAGTTGGTCCTCGCTTTGTCAAAGGCTCTGGTGGTGGCCTTGGCTTGGGCTCCACGATGACTTCCTTCCCGACGTTATGCGGCGGTCTTGGTCTCGTTAATCAAACGGATGCCTTTGCTTGATTCTCTACGCTGCGCTTGCTCCCTTTGCACCAAAGAGGAAAGGAGGACCTTGCAGGCTGGCGCCCGCTGGCGCCCTTGGTCGTCATGGCTTGCGTCATGGGCACCTAGTGAGGTACCCCGCCTTGATCTCTCCGCCTCCTCGCGAGCCAGCCTGACGAGGCCGTGCCTGAGGAAGCTCCCTGTCGTCCGCCCTGCGAGGCTTGGCCCCACGCGAGGGTCTTGAGCTTGTGCTGATGAAGACGGGCCGTTCTGGGCCACCCCTTGAGCCACGCCGCAGGCAGGAAAGTCTGGGTACCCCCGTTCCCAGAACGCCGACAAAGTGGGTTCGAAGAGGTCAAGAATTTAAGTAGTGATGTGCCCACTCTTTTGGATTACAAAGACTTTAATTATGATAGTTTCTCTTTGATTGATTGTATTTCTTTGTTGCAATCCATGATAAATTCACCCCATGCCTATGAACAAAATAAAGCTTTTACTAAACATATTGTTGATGCTATGATGAAAGATTTTGAAGAAAAATTGGAATTAGAAGTATCAATTCCTAGAAAATTGCATGATGAATGGGAACTCACTATCAAAGTCAAGATTAAAAATTATGAGTGTTTTGCTTTGTGTGACTTGGGTGCTAGTGTTTCCACAATTCCGAAATCTTTATGTGATGTGCTTGGTCTTACCGATCTTGAAGAATGCTCTTTAAATTTGCACTTGGCGGATTCTACTATTAAAAAGCCTATGGGAAAAATTAATGATGTTCTTATTCTTGCAAATAGGAATTATGTGCCCATAGATTTTATTGTTCTTGATATTGATTGCAATCCATCTTGTCCAGTTATTCTTGGTAGACCGTTTTTACGCACTATTGGTGTCGTGATTGATATGAAAGAAGGCAATATTAAGTTCCAATTTCCTTTGAGGAAAGGTATGGAACACTTCCCTAGAACAAGAATTAGGCCACCATATGAATCAATCATGAGGGCATCTTATGGATCTCGAAACAAAGATGACAAAACTTAGATCCTTGCTTTCTGCCTAGCTAAGGGCGTAAAACTATAGCGCTTGTTGGGAGGAAACCCAATGAATAAATTTTATTTTTGCCTTTTGCTTTTTGTTCATGAGTGTTTGCACAATTATGCTACTGTTATGATTGTGTTTTTTGTGTTTTAATTAG
Source organism: Aegilops longissima (assembly GCA_021605205.1). Taxonomy (NCBI): domain Eukaryota; kingdom Viridiplantae; phylum Streptophyta; class Magnoliopsida; order Poales; family Poaceae; genus Aegilops; species Aegilops longissima. The sequence continues at coordinate 93,800,045 of CM038679.1, read as the reverse complement.
TGTTTGTGCCAAGTAAAGCCTTTAGGATCTTCTTGGGTAATAGTTGTTTGATCTTGCTGAAAAACAGAAACTTATGCACTCACGAAACTAATTTTCATAAATCACAGAAACGTTCTTTTGCCCTGATTCTTTTTGCAGAAGATTAATATACAAATTTCTCAGGTCTTCCTAATTTTTCAGAATTTTTGGAGTTTCAGAAGTATTCTAAATATCCATATTGCTACACGCTGTTCTGTTTTCGACAGATTCTGTTTTCTTTTGGTGTGTGCTTGTTTTGATGGCTCTATGGTTTCTTTGATGATTTTTTGCCGTAGAAAAGTTGGAATACAGTAGATATAATGCAAAAGCAAAATATTAATAGGTTGCAACAGTACTTATAGTAGTGATTTATTTTCTTATACTAACGGATCTCACGAAGGTTTTGTTGAGTTTTGTGTGATTGAAGTTTTCAAGTTTTGGGTTATCTTACGATGGATGAAGGAATAAGGAATAAGAAGAGGGGATGCCCCGGCGTCCCAAGCTATTATCCAAAATTAGCAAGCAACTAAGCTTGGGGATGCCCCGAGTGGCATCCCCTCTTTCTTCTAACGACCATCGGTATTTTACTCGAAGCTATATTTTTATTCGTCACATACTATGTGTTTTGCTTGGAGCGTCTTGTATGATATGAGTCTTTGCTTGTTTTATTTTGTGTTTTAAGTCTTGGTTCCTTGCTAGACACGTCTATTTTAGAGAGCCAAAATTATTTCATGACTTGTTAGAATTGCTCTCTATGCTTCACTTAAATTTTTTATGAGCTATGGACTTGCTCTAGTGCTTCACTTATATATTTTTTAGCACAGTGTGCTTTCGTATTTTTAAAGAAATGCTCTCTTGCTTCACTTAGATTTATTTGAGAGTTAGTAAAATTTTGAAGAAATTCTCTCTTGCTTCACTTAAATTAGTTTGAGAGAAAGAAATTTTATGCTCATGATCTTCACTTATATTTGTTTGAGCTTATGAAAAGGAACATATGAAAATTAGTCCCAAAGTGATAGATATCCAAGAAGGATATAATAAAAACTTTCATGAAGATCATTGGACAAAATAAACTTGATTCTTAGTAATAGTTTTGAGATATGATGATGTGATATGTGAGTTATGTTGATGAGTAATTATGCTTTAGTAATAATATTGGTGTTAAGGTTTGTGATTCCCTATGCAAGCACCAAAGTCAATAGTCGCAATGAAATTATATCCTACTTGTGGTGCATTATTCGGTGTTAATTATGCTTAATGCTCGCTTATGAGATTATTTGTTTCTTGGTTGGTCGCTTCTCAATCTTTTGCTAGCCTTCATTTTGCACTAAGTATGATCACTACTTGTGCATCCAAAAACCTTTAAACCAGTTTTGCCACATGAGTCTACTGTGTCTACCTATATGCGGTATTCTTTTGCCGTTCTAAGCAAATTTGTATGTGGCATCTCTAATTTTCAAAATAAACTTCTCTTTTGTGTGTTCGTACTGTGGCCAATATTTTCCATGCTAGATGTGTTATTCTCATGATGAGTGTTTATTCACTTGTCATTGCACGAGAGTAAGGCAAAGGTATTAGGAATGCCCAGTACCGCAATGGAAAATGAATTTACTTTATGTTGTCAAATAATAAATTCCTTGGGAAGTGTTGGTATGGAGGGCAGCCATGGATACGGCTAGCCATGGAAAGTGAAAGTATGGTGGAAAAAGGAATAAACTTTATTTTCTATTTGGGAACCGCCTATGATATATTTAGCATGGAAAGTGTTGGGAACTCTAAGTCGTTTTCATTGGTGGGAAAGACACACCTCCCAAAATGTTTTAATCTCTAAGTTTTTCGCTTTGAGCTCTAGCACCTCTACAAATCCCTACTTCCCTCTGCGAAGGGCCTTTCTTTTACTTTATGAAATTTTTATTTTTGAATTTGAGTCTCCATCTTCTCTTATAAAAGCACCAACTAGGAGGCAATATGATCGTACTTGAGTATTGGGTGTAGCTAATATGCGAGTGTGTTTCATGAATGGATCAATGATTGAGCATGATGGGCTAGGGATAACTTATTTTAGCGTTGATATTTTGAAAGACATGGTTGCTTGTTTGATATGCTTGAGTATTTAAATTATCATGTCAAAACTAGACTATTGCTTTGAATCACATAAAGGTCTAAATGTCCATGCTATAAACAAAAGAATATGATATGACATGTTAGGCAGCATTCCACATCAAAAATTCTATTTTTATCACTTACCTACTCGAGGACGAGTAGGAGTTAAGCTTGGGGATGCTGATACGTCTCCAACGTATCTATAATTTTTGATTGTTCCATGCTGTTATATTATCAATCCTGGATGTTTTATAATCATTTTATAGTCATTTTATATTATTTTTTGGTACTAACCTATTGACATAGTGCCAAGTGCCAGTTGCTGTTTTCTGCATGTTTTTTACATCGCAGGAAATCAATACCAAACGGAGTCCAAATGCAACGAAACTTTATGGAGATTTTTTATGGACCAGAAGTCACCCGATGGGCCAAGGCAGCGCCTGGGAGGTGCTCCGAGGGGAGCACAACCCACCAGGGCATGCTAGGAGGCCTAGGCGCGCCCTGGTGGGTTGTGCCCACCTCGGGTGGCCCCCGGACCGCCTCTTTGTTCTATAAATACCCCGATATTCCAGAAACCCTAGGGGAGTGGACGAAAATCAATTCCAGCCGCCGTAGAGTCCATAACCACCAGATCCAATCTAGACACCATCACGGCACTTCCATTGGTGCCTCTCCGATGATGTGTGAGTAGTTCTTTGTAGACCTTCGGCTCCGTAGTTAGTAGCTAGATGGCTTCCTCACTCTCGCTGGATCTCAATACAATGGTCTCTTGGAGATCCATATGATGTACCTCTTTTTGCGGTGTGTTTGTTGGGATCCGATGAACTTTGAGTTTATGATCAGATCTATCTTTTTATATCCATGAAAGTTATTTGAGTTTCTTTGATCTCTTATATGCATGATTGCTTATAGCCTCGTATTTCTTCATCGATATTTGGGTTTTGTTTGGCCAACTTGATCTATTTATCTTGCAATGGGAAGAGGTGCTTTGTAGTGGGTTCGATCTGACGGTCCTTGATCCCAGTGACAGAAGGGGAACCGACACGCATGTATCGTTGCTACTAAGGATAAAACGATGGGATCTATCTCTACATAGATAGATCTTGTCTACATTATGTCATCGTTCTTATTGCATTACTCTGTTTTTCCATGAACTTAATACACTAGATGCATGCTGGATAGCGGTCGATGTGTGGAGTAATAGTAGTAGATGTAGGCAGGAGTCGGTCTACTAATCTTGGACGTGATGCATATATAATGATCATTGCCTGGATATCGTCATGATTATTTGAAGTTCTATCAATTGCCCAACAGTAATTTGTTCACCCACCGTTTGCTATTTTTCTCGAAAGAAGCCACTAGTGAAACCTATGGCTCCCCGGGTCTCTTTCTCATATTATTTTCCTTTGTGATCTATCTTATTTGCCTTTTATTTTTAGATCTATTGAACCAAAAATACAAAAATATCTTCCTGCAATTTATTCTTTTTTTTGGCGTTCGATCTATCAATCTACTGCAATTTATTTCACGTCCGTTTGCCTATCTTGGAGCGCCGCTACCCGAAAGGGATTGACAACCCCTTTTAAACGTTGGGTTGGGAGTATTTGTATTTGTGTGCAGGTGCTATTTACGTTGTGTTGCTTGGTTCTCCTACTGGTTCGATAACCTTCGTTTCATCACTGAGGGAAATACCTACCATCGTTGTGCTGCATCATCCCTTCCTCTTTAGGGAAATACCGATGTAGCTTCAAGCTGCAATCAGTTACTTATAACAAGACTTCTCCCATGTCCTCAGGAACAAATGTAACTACTCACAAAGCATGTTCATGTTCAAGATCAGAGGGGTATTGAATATCATTAAGGATCTGAATATATGATCTTCCACCAAATAAACCAACTAGCAACAACTACAAGGAGTAATCAACACTACTAGCAACCCACATGTACCAATATGAGGTTTTGAGACAAAGATCAGATACAAGAGATGAACTAGGGCTCGGAGAGGAGGTGGTGCCAATGAAGATGTTGATGAAGATTGACCCCCACTCGATGAGAGGATCGTTGGTGATGATGGTGGCTTCGATTTCCCCCTCCAGGAGGGAAGTTTCCCCGGCAGAACAGCTCTACCGGAGCCCTAGATTGGTTCTGCCCAAGTTCCGCCTCTAGACGGTGGCGCTTCGTCTCGAAAACTTCCTTATGATTTTCTTCCAGGTAAAAATCCTTCATATAGCAGAAGATGGACACCGGGGACTTGCCAGGGGGCCTACAAGCCCTAGGGGCGCGCCCAGGGGGGTAGGGCGCTAATACGTCTCCAATGTATCCATGATTTTTTATTGTTCCATGCTATTATATTATCTGTTTTGGATGTTTTATATGCATTAATATGCTATTTTGTATGATTTTTGGGACTAACCTATTAACCTAGAGCCCAGTGCCAGTTTCTGTTTTTTTCCTTGTAGTTGGTATTGTTGCAGAAAAGGAATACCAAACGGAGTCCAAACGGAATAAAGCTTTCACGATGATTTTTCTTGGACCAAAAGACACCCAGGAGACTTGGAGTGCAAGTCAGAAGAGCCTCGAAGCGGCCACAAGGGTGGAGGGCCCGCCCAGGGGGTAGGGCACGCCCAGGGGGGTAGGGCACGCCCCCCAACCCTGTGGGCCCCTCGTAGCTCTCCTGACCTAATTCTTCCGCCTATATATACTCTTATACCCCAAAACATCTAGGGGAGCCACGAAACCACTTTTCCACCGCTGCAACCTTCTGTACCCATGAGATCCCATCTTGGGGCCTTTTCCGGCATCCTGCCGGAGGGGGATTCGATCACGGATGGCTTCTACATCAACACCATTGCCTCTCCGATGAAGCGTGAGTAGTTTACTTCAGACCTATGGGTCCATAGCTAGCACCTAGATGGCTTCTTCTCTCTCTTTTATTCTCAATACAAAGTCCTCCTCGTTGTTCTTCGAGATCTATTTGATGTAATACTCTTTTGCAGTGTGTTTGCCGAGATTAGATGAATTGTGGATTTATGATCAGCTTATCTATGAATATTATTTGAATCTCCTCTGAATTCTTATATTCATGATTTTATATATTTGCAAGTCTCTTTGAACTATCGATTTGGTTTGGCCAACTAGATTGGTTTTTCTTGCAATGGGAGAAGTGCTTAGCTTTGGGTTCAATCTTGCGGTGTCCTTTCCCAATGACAGTAGGGGCAGCAAGGCACGTATTGTATTGTTGCCATCGAGGATAAAAAGATGGGGTTTTCATCATATTGTTTGAGTTAAATCCTCTACATCATGTCATCTTGCTTAAAGCTTACTCTGTTCTTTATGAACTTAATACTCTAGATTTATGCTAGATAGCGGTCGATGTGTGGAGTAATAGTAGTAGATGCAGAATCATTTCGGTCTACTTGACACGGACGTGATGCCTATATTCATGATCATTTCCTTAGATATCGCCATAACTTTGCGCTTTTCTATCAATTGCTCGGTAGTAATCTGTTCACCCACCATAATAATTTCTATCTTGAGAGAAGCCTCTAGTGAAACCTATGGCCCCGGGTCTATTTTGCAACATATTAGTTTCCAGTCAACTTGCCAATTTCTGTCGCCGTTCCCTTATTTTGCAATCTTTACTTTTCGTTCCATAAACCAAAAACCAAAAATATTACTTTACCGTTTATTCATCTCTATCAGATCTCACTTGGCGAATAACCGTGAACGGATTGACAACCCCTTTGTTGTATTGGTTGCAAGTTGGTGTTTGTTTGTGCAGGTATTCGGTGGCTCATCGTGTTATCTCCTACTGGATTGATATCTTGGTTCTCAAAACTGAGGGAAATACTTACGCTACTTTGTTGCATCACCCTTTCCTCTTCAAGGGAAAACCAACGCAAGCTCAAGAGGTAGCAGGCGCGCCCCAGGCTTGTGGCCACCTGGTGGGTCCCCCTCTGGTATTTCTTCGCCAAATATTTTTTTATATTCCAGAGTAATTCTCTATATATTTTCAGGACTTTGGAGTTGTGCAGAATAGGTCTCTAAGATTTGCTCCTTTCCGGTCCAGAATTCCAGCTGCCGCCATTCTCCCTCTTCATGTAAACCTTGTAAAATAAGAGAGAAAAGGCATGGTATTGTGCCATAATGTGTAATAACAACCCATAATGCAATAAATATCAACATAAAAGCATGACGCAAAAAGGACCTATCACGGCCAGCGCCGATTTCTTTCACAGGTCATATGAGTTCTAAGGCAGAAGTTGACCTTTGCCATGATGGGGAGATGCCTCGGGGGGTTGGGATATCCTCCAGCTGGTTTTTCTCGGCCTCGAGGGGGCGTTCTTGGGCCCAATCGTGTTCTGATAGAGGGGTTCTAACGATCTCCTCGTCAAACTCGGAAAGTAGGCATTTCCACGGATAAAACTTCTTATTTCCTCTGAACTGTCCTTCAAGCTCTTGCTCTACTTCGGTCCACTTATCCGTCAACATGTCCTACTTAGCTCGAAGCTTTTGGGACTTTAGCTTCATGCTTCTGGCGGTATTGAGCAGCCGCCGGTGAAAGGCATGTAACCAAGGATCATCTAACGATTCCTCTATTTATCGAACTCATCCGATCTGAGGCTTAAATATTCCTCAGACTCTGGGTAATAATCGACGTCCTCAGGGTCTTCATCGTCCACGTTGGGTCTGGTGACGTCCGTGGGACCATTTCCAGCATTGTAGCCTGCGTTCTGGTCATCGGCGCCATCTACAGTATCATCATTATCAGTGGCATCACCGTTATCAGTGGGCTCATGGCTGGTGTTGCCGTTGCCTGCACCTTTATTACGGCGTCTTCGGCGTCAGCGTTTGGGTGGGTCCTCACCTTTCTCCTCCTTTTTGTCATCCTTGGGAGTGTCTACCATGTAGACGTCAAAGGTAGAGGTGGCCACCTAGTTCCCAGTATAACCGAATGTTAGAGGTCACGATGTATACGTCATCCTCTTCCATATCGATGGCCTCCTCAGAGGCTTAGTCCAACACGTCGGTTAAATCCTCGATCATGGTGACTAAGTGGGTGGTGTGTGCATCGAAAGTTCCACATTTTTGGACCTAAATCCGATCTGAACACGGGCCGAGGTCGGCCCATCCGAGATCCTAAGGTTTTGAGTTTGGTCTAGCATCTTGTTGAAAGTAAGAAGATTGACTTCACCCATCTTTCGACGGCGGGTGACACTGAGCCAGACATGCGCCTGGCCACCGCAGGATGTTAACTCGGGGTTCTGATCAGGTAGGCTCAACACCTGGGCCAGTGAGGAACACTACAAAAAAAATACACTTCCGTGATGATACGTGTTTGTCACAGTAGGTCGCGTTTTTTGTCATGCGTGTACATCCATGACTATTTTATGACAGAATCAAGATAGTCATACCTGGGCTGTCGTAGAAGTGTTCCATGACATTACCAAAATTATCATCACGGAAGTGTCCACTTCCATGACGATAAATCGCGCGTCACAGAAGTGCTTTCGTCAAGGGTGACCGACACGTGGCATCCACCGTAACGGGACACCGTTAAGCTATCGGGTCCGGTTTTGGATCCGATAACCCGTTAACAGCCCGAACCAATGGGGATTTTCCACGTGTAAAATCATCATTGGCCGGAGGAAACACGTGTTGCCTCATCGTTGGGACAGATGTCATCCACTCATTGGACAGGAGGCGCCTATGATAGGTCGACACATGGCACGGCCCAACAGTGGCCCATTCCGGTGAAAAAGGCCGGCCCAGTAAAAATTAGCAGGCCGGCCCATATAAGGCCTACTTGTGTCAGGTCCATTTAAGCCCACGGCCCATACAAGATGTGCCAATTTGGCCCGTCAATAGCCCGTTAAAGATTTGACACCATTGCAGCCCATCGTCAGTTCAAGCCCGTTAACAGCCCGCTATATATTTGGGCTCAACATCGGCCCGATGAGATTTCGGCCTGTTAACGGCCCATTCAGTTGATGGGCCAATTTTCACGATGTACATCTTTCAGCCTTTCAGCGACCCATTTAAATGGTGGGCTAATTTCTGGCCCGGTGTGTCTTTCAGCCTGTTGACGGCCCATAAATCAGTTGGGCCATTTGTAGTCGGACCTGAGTTTCGGCCTTTTAGCGACCCATTAAGTGTTGGGCCAATTTCTGGCCCGGTGTGTCTTTCAGCCTGGTGACGGCCCATGTATCTGTTGGGCCATTTGTAGTCGGACCTGAGTTTTGGCCTTTTAGCAACCCATTTAAGTGTTGGGCCAATTCCCGGCCCTGTGTGCCTTTCAGCCTGTTAACGGACCATAAATGAGTAGGGCCATTTGTAGTCAGACCTGAGTTTTGGCCTTTTAACGGCCCATGCCCTTCATGGTCCAATACCAGCCCGGTTTCTCTTTCGGCCTGCTAAAGGCCCACAACACAGTTGGGCATTTACAATACGACCTGACTTTCGGCCTCTTAGCGGCCCATGCTCTTCATGGTCCAGTACAAGCCCGATGTCTCTTTCGGACTGCTAAAGGCTCACAGTATAGTTGGGCCATATGTAGCCCGAACTTAGTAATGGCCTGTTAACGGCCCGTGAAATCAATTGGGCCCACCTGTTGCCCGCTACGATGTCGGCCTATTAACGACCCGGGAATTAAGAGGGCCGACCATTAACTTTCGGCCTGGTAACAGCCCATTAACTTAATGGGCCCACTAAAGTTCGTACATGTCTTTAGGCCAAATTAGATAATTTGAGCCCATTACGACGAGCAATTATGCATAGGACCAAAACCGATCAAGCAAAGGTACGGCATACAGGGAAAAACGTTGCACATCCAGCATATATTACAGGAAATTACATCCACTGGGCAATCAAAGATTGATGCCAGTGCAAATAAATGAACAGAACCTAATGATCTACAACGTCAAAATCTGCAACCTCAACACGGATGACGCCCATAAGCATGTGCGCAAGTTCTTACTGCTTTGCTACACTGTCTTTGAAAACATTGATCAATTGTTGTGTCGCACGACTCTGCACCTCTGATTCCTCCACCATTTCCATCGTTCCTTCAACCATTAATTGGTTCACAAACATACATTTTTCCGTTGCATTCGAGACAGAGGATACTGAACAGATTCCGATGGTGATTTTGGCAGGCTTGTATTATTGATAGTGGAGATTGTCTCGACCACTGCATCATAACATAAATTAGGAGGGGAACCAAACAGATTAATCATGAGTTATTGGCATATTACCTGGCCTAGATTTATTGGAAAGAAACAACGGGGTTGCCTTGCTGTTTTCAGAGTTTGTCTTCTTATCTTCAGCAGCCTGCACCAAATTAAGACACCTGCATTGCTATCATTGGCCAAGTCAGATAATAGGAAAGAAACATTGGCACAACGAACGTTTGGGCAACTAGCCAACACCAAATTAACACAATATGGCACAGCTATCATCAGCCAGGTAAGGTAATACAAAATCAACATTGACACAATGAATGAATGGGCAACCAGAGCAGCACTACAATTCAGTAATGTGCATGATATGAGATAGTACACTCATGCAGCTCAATATGCAAAACTACCAGGCAGTTTTCTTTACAAAAATCAACATTGGCGCCTTTAACATTTTGCTACAACTAATTTTAGATCAGATAAAGGATGGATTCACACCGATTAACAAAATACATGTTGATGTAAAAATATAGTGATATACAACAGGTACTTACATCAGCATTGGAGCACAGAGAATTCCCACAAGATATTTTCCTCGAATACAATCCCAATGAAGGAAGTCTTCTATCATTTAACCTTATTTTCTAAAAGAGAGATGGGTAAGAAACATGTAGAAAATATCATCAGAATGCTATAAAATTTCATGATGCGAGGACACGCACATGCTTCTTAGAATGGAGCTGACATTCTTTTGCTGGGTTGGAGCGGACTAGTTCTTTGGCCACTGGAATCTGCTTATTATCAGTGGGAGTTGGCTTTCTCTGTGCTGGAGCAGTATCTATGAAAATGGAGTTGGTTTATTATCTCCTAGCGTTTGGATCTTTTGCAAAGACCTGGTTTCTAACCCTTCAGATTCTAACATAGTCGTATTCCCCTTGCATGCCTTATATAGAAGAATGGTGCCTCAATTATAAAACATGCTACAGCAGAGATGGAATAGGTACTGAAGAATAGAAAGGCATGACATATTGACATGTATTCCCTCCATCCGGAAATAAATGGATGGGTCTAGGCGTATTTCAGTTCTATATACATCCAGTTTTATCCATTTCTGCGACATGTAATCCGGACGGAGGGAGTATGATGTAAGAGCTAGGGATACGACAGGACAACACCGTAAAAAAAACACTGAAAACCCACTGCGGAACCAAAGTAATCAAACCCACTAATATGAGATAGTACACTCATGCAGCTCAGGATGCAAAACTACCAGGCAGTTTTCCTTACAAAAATCAACATTGTGGCCTTTAATCATACATTTTGCTACAACTAAATTTAGATCAGATAAAGGTTGGATTCACGTTGATTAACAAAATACATGCTGATGTAAAAATATAGTGATATACAACAGGTACTTACATTTGCATCGGAGCATAGAGAATTCCTGCAAGAATCTTTCCTCACAGACAATACCAGTGCAGAAATTCTTCTATCTGTTAAGCTTATTTTCTAAAAGAGAGATGGGTAAGAAACATGTAGAAAATATGATCAGCATGCTATAAAATTTCATGATGCAGGGATACACACACGCTTCTTAGAATGGAGTTGACATATTTTTGCTGGACTAGAGCGGACTAGTTCTTTGGCCACCGAATCGCTTATTATCGGTGAGGAGTTGGGTTTCTCGTGTTGGAGCGATATCTATAAAAACTGGAGTTGGTTTATTATCTCTGGCGTTTGGATCTTTTGCAAAGACCTGGTTTGTAACCCTTGATTCTAACATAGTCGTCTTCCCTTGCATGCCTTGTATACAAGAATGGTGCTTCAATTATAAAACATGCTACAACAGAGAGATGGAATAGGTCTTGAAGAATAGAAAGGCATGACATATTGACATGTATTCCTCCATCCGGAAAAAATGGATGGGTCTAGGCGTATTTCAGTTCTAGATACATCCTTTTATCCATTTCGCAACATGTAATCCGGACGGAGGGAGGATGGTGTAAGAGCTAGGGATACGACAGACAACACAGTAAAAAACACTAGTTGAATGTAAAACTGTATGCTAGCGGAATACGTATAGAAAAACTAAGGCAACATACGTGTATGATTGGGAAACTAAGATGGCATTGCAGCGAGCACTAGAACAGCACTTCAATGTAAAAAACATGGCATGGTAGATGATGAAGTACATCTTGATGAATAACAATGCATAAGATATTCGAAGCATGATGTCCAAATTAAGCAGATGGCATTGCGATAGAGTAGAATGACAATGCTTGAATTTGAAAACATGTTATCATGAATGGAATAGGTACTGAAAAACAGGAAGGCATGACATATTTACATGCATGATCAGCATGCTAAGCACATGGCATTGCAACAGAGTAGATACACTCCAGGACATTATATGCATGTTGTACCCATATCACGGGCCAAGTTAGAGCAAGGACCTTGTGGGGTGAAGAGGATTCAACATCTTTCTGCAAGTCTTCTGAAGAACTGCCTTTACACGTTCCATCATATTGGGTATCATTGGCATCAAGTTTATTGGCCTTTACATTGCTCCGTGAGGTTCTTGTGGATATATTAGTGTGTGCAATTATATCTGACATGCATGGAAGACAACTAGTAGTTGGAGTTATGTAATGAGTTCTTGTAGGAGACGACATAAATAGTAGGACTAGGGTTAACTAGCAGCAACAGGTCTCAAAAACTAAAGGAAGAACACAGATGAAAGCTACATAATATGTATCGTTTGTACTCGAGATTAACTAGATGGCACACAAAAGTATTAAAGAACAACATAGGTAATACTAGAAGTGGTATAATACTATAATCACCAGCCTGTGGGATAGCATTGGCTGATGGATGATAACTATGGAACAACGTTACCTAAAGAACAAGTATCTTAGCTGAACTATGGAACAGCGTTAACTCCTGAACAAGACCCGTAAGAGATCAGCATGAATATACAGTGAAATGTGATAATCTATTTTTCACGCTTAGATGAATAACAAAGCCATAAATGTTGCACACAAGTAAGATGAGGGTACAACCTATCTGGCTGCCATCCATAGGAGTGAGCATCATGTGCTGACTTGTCGATGGCCCTGCAGTTGTTGTGGTTGTCCATGTCGGGCACGCACATTCGATGCAGGGAACTATTGAGTGGGGACTATAGCTCCCTTCTGGTGTATGCTTCCCTTGTTGGAGCAGCTGCGGTGAGTCGGAAGAGGGTGTGGCTGAAGATGCAGATAATGCATAACGTTAAGAACGACGCATCTCTTTGATCTGAATAAATACACTAAGAGATCAACATCAAGGTACGAGAGTGATCACACCTCTGTTGACTGAAGACTAAGTTGGGGTCACACGATTTTATTTTATTTTGGTACTGTCCGATCTACTCCGGATGGCTTGATGGTCGTCTTGTGCCTCCTGGCTGACACTGTTAGGAATCTTCCCCGAAGAGCCAGTGACCAACGGCAGAGCAGCCTGCCTCCGCCGTCCGTGGCACCGGCCAAAACCCCGCTCCCCGCCCCACCGCACTACCGTGGTTGCGCCGCCCCCGGGCCAATCCACAAAGACTCCCCGTCATCCAGATCCGGTGGCGGCAGTACCTTTAACCCACGCAACTCTAAGATAGACATCTAAGCGCTGCTTCCGTGGCGAACTTGCGGCCCCGCGCCCTTACGTTAGACACCAGCCAACCGGCAGCCTAGGAGCTTCACCGCCTCGAGGGGTACTGCTTCCCATTGGGAATCGATTGGCCCAGAATAAAAATTCAGACAACTGACGCCTAAATAAAGTGATTTGAGATGAGGGTGCGACCTATCTGGCGGCATGATGAAGTAGGCAGGTCCAGCTACCGAGTCGGTGAGGCCGGCGCGGTTGCGGTGGCGACCGGCAGCAGGGAAATAGCGATGTCGCGACGGTCGACGGCTACGGGGAAGCAGCGCAGGGACTCTGGACGGATCCGAAGTTGGAGCCGCTCCGGCGTGATACGTCTCCAACGTATCTATAATTTTTTATTGCTCCATGCTATATTATCTACTGTTTTGGGCAATATTGGGCTTTATTATTCACTATTATATTATTTTTGGGACTAACCTATTAACCGGAGGCCGAGCCCAGAATTGTTGTTTTTTGCCTATTTCAGTGTTTCAAAGAAAAGGAATATCAAACGGAGTCCAATTGACCTAAAACTCCACGTTACTTATTTTTGAACCAGAAGAAGCCCATGGAGTACCGGAAGCTCACCAGGGGAGTCCGGGGCTACCCACGAGGGTGGGGGCGCGCCCACCCCCCTAGGGCGCGCCCCCTGCCTCGTGGACAGCCCGGAGGTCCACCGACGTACTTCTTTCACCCATATATACCCACGTACCCTAAAACTTCCGAAGACGAGAATAGATCTGGAGTTCCGCCGCCGCAAGCCTCTGTAGCCACCAAAAGTCAATCGGGACCCTGTTCCGGCACCCTGCCGGAGGGGGGAACCCTCACCGGTGGCCATCTTCATCATCCTGGCGCTCTCCATGACGAGGAGGGAGTAGTTCACCCTCGGGGCTGAGGGTATGTATCAATAGCTATGTGTTGATCTCTCTCTCGTGTTCTTGATTTGGCACGATCTTGATGTATCGCGAGCTTTGCTATTATAGTTGGATCTTATGTTGCTTCTCCCCCTCTACTCTCTTGTAATGGATTGAGTTTTCCCCTTGAAGTAATCTTATCGGATTGAGTCTTTAAAGATTTGAGAACACTTGATGTATGTCTTGCCGTGCGTATCTGTGGTGACAATGGGATATCACGTGATTCACTTGATGTATGTTTTGGTGATCAACTTGCGGGTTCCACCCATGAACCTATGCATAGGGGTTGGCACATGTTTTCGTCGTGATTCTCCGGTAGAAACTTTGGGGCACTCTTTGAGGTTCTATGTGTTGGTTGAATACATGAATCTGAGATTGTGTGATGCATATTGTATAATCATACCCTCGGATACTTGAGGTGACATTGGAGTATCTAGGTGACATTAGGATTTTGATTGATTTGTGTCTTAAGGTGTTATTCTAGTATGAACTCTAGGGCTGTTCGTGACACTTATAGGAATAGCCCAATGGATTGATTGGAAAGAATAACTTTGAGGTGGTTTCGTACCCTACCATAATCTCTTCGTTTTTTCTCCACTATTAGTGACTTTGGAGTGACTCGTTGTTGCATGTTGAGGGATAGTTATATGATCCAATTATGTTATTATTGTTGAGAGAACTTGCACTGGTGAAAGTATGAACCCTAGGCCTTGTTTCCTAGCATTGCAATACCGTTTACGCTCACTTTTACCATTAGTTACCTTGCTGTTTTTATATTTTTTAGATTACAAAAACCTTTATCTACCATCCATATTGCACTTGTATCACCATCTCTTCGCTGAACTAGTGCACCTATACAATTTACCATTGTATTGGGTGTGTTGGGGACACAAGAGACTCTTTGTTATTTGGTTGCAGGGTTGCTTGAGAGAGACCATCTTCATCCTACGCCTCCCACGGATTGATAACCTTAGGTCATCCACTTGAGGGAAATTTGCTACTGTCCTACAAACCTCTGCACTTGGAGGCCCAACAACGTCTACAAGAAGAAGGTTGCATAGTAGACATCAAGCTCTTTTCTGGCGCCGTTGCCAGGGAGGTGAGTGCTTGAAGGTATATCTTTAGATCTTGCAATTGAATCTTTTTGTTTCTTGTTATAGCACTAGTTAGTTTATAAAAGAAAACTAAAAAATGGAATTGAGTTTGTCTCATATGCTTCATCTTTTTAATATCTTTCGTGAGTATGATGGAAAGGAAAATTGTGCCAAAATGTTAGAGGAAGAATGCATTAGAATGTTTGGCATTAAATACTTGGATGATGAGCATGATTGCAATGTTGTTAGTATGAATTCCTTGAATATCCATGATGCTAATGATATGCAAAGCCACAAGCTTGGGGAAGCTATGTTTGATGAAGATGATATTTTTTGTCTCCCAAGCTTTGATGAGAAAATTTACTTTGATGAAAGCATGCTTCCTATCTATGATGATTATTTTGATGACATGTATGCTATAAAGAATAATGATAAACTTGAAAATTGTCATCTTGATCTTAATTTTCAATCACATGATAGCTATTTTATTGAGTTTGCTCCCACTACTATTGATGAGAAGAATTTTGCTTATGTGGAGAGTAGTGAAATTTCTATGCTTGTAGATCATGAAAAGAATGCTTTAGGTGATGGTTATATTGTTGAATTCATTCATGATTCTACTGAAAATTATTATGAGGGAGGAATATATGCTTGTAGGAATTGCAATAATATCAAGTTTCCTCTCTATGTGCTTAAAGTTTTGAAGTTATGCTTGTTTTACCTTCCTATGCTAGTTGATTCTTGTTCCCATAAGTTGTTTGCTCACAAAATCCCTATGCATAGGAAGTGGGTTAGACTTAAATGTGCTAGTCATATTCTTCATGATGCTCTCTTTATGTTTCAATTCTTATGTTTTATGTGAGCATCGTTGAAATCATCATGCCTAGCTAGGGGCGTTAAACGATAGCGCTTGTTGGGAGGCAACCCAATTTTATTTTAGTTTCTTACTTTTTGGTTCTGTTTAGTAATAAATAATCCATCTATCCTCTGGTTAGATGTGGTTTTATGTTTTAATTAGTGTTTGTGCCAAGTAGAACCTTTGGGAAGACTTGGGTGAAGTCTTTATGATCATGCTGTAGAAAACATAAACTTTAGCGCTCACGAGATTAGCTTTAACTTTTTACTGGAGAGTGATATTTAGTTGATTCTTTTTGCATATGATTACTATACAAATTCATCAGGTCCACCAATTTATTTTACAATTTTTGGAGTTCCATAAGTTTGCGTTAGTTACAGATTACTACAGACTGTTCTGTTTTTGACAGATTCTGTTTTCATTGTGTTGCTTGCTTATTTTGATGACTCTATGGCTAGTAAAATAGTTTATAAACCATAGAGAAGTAGGAATACAGTAGGTTTAACACCAATATAAATAAAGAATGAGTTAATTACAGTACCATGAAGTGGTGTTTTGTTTTCTTTCGCTAACGGAGCTTACAAGTTTTCTGTTAAGTTTTGTGTTGTGAAGTTTTCAAGTTTTGGGTAAAGATTCGATGGACTATGGAATAAGGAGTGGCAAGAGCCTAAGCTTGGATAAGCCCAAGGCACCCCAAGGTAATATTCAAGTATAACCAAGAGCCTAAGCTTTGGGATGCCCCGGAAGGCATCCCCTCTTTCGTCTTCGTTCATCGGTAACTTTACTTGGAGCTATAATTTTATTCACCACATGATATGTGTTTTGCTTGGAGCGTAATTTACTTTTGTTAGTATTTTCTTGGTGTCATTTAGAATAATGTTTTGCATCTCTATTTTCAATAAAAATGTCAAGGATAGCTTTTGCCATGCTTATTTTGCAAGTATGCATGTTGTTGTGTGAAAAACAGAAAGTTTACCGCTGTTGCAAAAATTCCCTAGAAAAGTCAGAATGTGATAAAATGTTGAAACATTTTTCATAATAAGCTATGATAAATTTACTACAGTGGTAATTTTCTTTCATAATTTTTGGAGTTAGGGAAGTATGATGAATCTTGCATTCTTTACAGACTGTACTGTTTTGGCAGATTGCTGTTATGTTTGCATTGTTTGCATATGTTTGCTTGTTTAATGATTCTATTTGATGATAGGAGTATTAAATATGCAGAGGCATTTAGTATGAAATGTTTAATAATAATTTTAGTGATTTTCTACAGTATAGTACGATAAGGTTTTTGCATTGGTTTATACTAACTTATCTCACGAGTCTTTGTTGAGTTTTGTGTGGATGAAGCTTTTGAGGTTTAGGAAACCGTGATATGAGAGGAATTAAGGAGACACAAAAGCTCAAGCTTGGGGATGCCCAAGGCACCCCAAGATAATATTTCAAGAAGTCTCAAGCATCTAAGCTTGGGGATGCCCCGGTGGGCATCCCACCTTTCTTCTCCAACAATTATCGGTTAGTATCGGTTGAACCTAAGTTTTTGCTTCTTCACATGAGTTGTGCTATCCTTGAAATGTAGTTTTATTTAGCTTTGCTTGCTGTTTGAATAAAATACCAAGATCTGAAATTATTAAATGGGAAAGTCTTCACATAGTTGCATAATTATCCGACTACTCATTGATCTTCACTTATATCTTTCGGAGTAGTTTGTCATTTGCTCTAGTACTTCACTTATATCTTTTAGAGCACAATGGTGGTTTTATTTTGAAGAAATAGATGAACTCTCATGCTTCACTTATATTATTTTTATAGTCTTAAATATCATGGTAATTTTCTTAAATAATCCTAATATGCTAGGCATACAAGATTTGTAAGAATTCTTTTGAGTGCGTTGAATACTAAGAAAAGTTTGGTGCTTGATAATTGTTTTGAGATATGGAGGTAGTAATATTAGAGTCATGCTAGTTGAGTAGTTGTGAATTTGAGAAATACTTGTGTTAAAGTTTGTGATTCCCGTAGCATGCACGTATGGTGAACCGTTATGTGATGAAGTCGGAGCATGATTTATTTATTGATTGTCTTCCTTATGAGTGGCGGTCGGGGACGAGGGATGGTCTTTTCCTACCAATCTATCCCCCTAGGAGCATGCGCGTAATACTTTGCTTTGATAACTTGTAGATTTTTGCAATAAGTATATGAGTTCTTTATGACTAAGTTTGAGTCCATGGATTATACGCACTTTTCTCACCCTTCCACCATTGCTAGCCTTTCTAATACCGCGCACTTTTCGTCGGTATCATATACCCACCATATACCTTCCTCAAAACAGCCACCATACCTACCTATCATGGCATTTCCATAGCCATTCCGAGATATATTGCCATGCAACTTTCCACCGTTCCATTTATTATGACACGCTCCATCATTGTCATATTGCTTTGCATGACCATGTAGTTGACATCGTATTTGTGGCAAAGCCACCGTTCATAATTCTTTCATACATGTCACTCGTGAGTCATTGCATATCCCGGTACACCGCCGGAGGCATTCATATAGAGTCATATTCTGTTCCAAGTATCGAGTTGTAATTGTTGAGCTATAAGAAAATAAAAGTGTGATGATCATCATTTTTAGAGCATTGTCCCAAGTGAGGAAAGGATGATGGAGACTATGATTCCCCCACAAGTCGGGATGAGACTCCGGACGAAAAATAAAAAAAAGAGAAAAAAAGAGGCCATAAAAAAGAGAAAAGGCCCAAAAAAGAAAAGCAAAAAAATGATAGAAAAAGAGAGAATGGACAATGCTACTATCCTTTTACCACACTTGTGCTTCAAAGTAGCACCATGATCTTCATGATAGAGAGTCTCCTATGTTGTCACTTTCATATACTAGTGGGAATTTTACATTATAGAACTTGGCTTGTATATTCCAATGATGGGCTTCCTCAAAATGCCCTAGGACTTCATGAGCAAGCAAGTTGGATGCACACCCACTTAGTTCCTTTTGTTGAGCTTTCATATACTTATAGCTCTAGTGCATCTGTTGCATGGCAATCCCTACTCACTCACATTTATATCTATTGATGGGCATCTCCATAGCCCGTTTATATGCCTAGTTGATGTGAGACTATCTTCTCCCTTTTTGTCTTCTCCACAACCACCATTCTATTCCACATATAGTGCTATATCCATGGCTCACGCTCATGTATTGCGTGAAGATTGAAGAGGTTTGAGAATGTCAAAAGTATGAAACAATTGCTTGGCTTGTCATCGGGGTTGTGCATGATTTAAATACTTTGTGTGGTGAAGATAGAGCATAGCCAGACTATATGATTTTGTAGGGATGAACTTTCTTTGGCCATGTTATTTTGAGAAGACATAATTGCTTAGTTAGTATGCTTGAAGTATTATTATTTTTATGTCAATATGAACTTTTGTCTTGAATCTTTCAGATCTGAATATACATGCCACAATTAAGAAGAATTACATTGAAATTATGCCAGGTAGCATTCCACATCAAAAATTATCTTTTTTATCATTTACCTACTCGAGGACGAGCAGGAATTAAGCTTGGGGATGCTGATACGTCTCCAACGTATCTATAATTTTTTATTGTTCCATGCTATATTATCTACTGTTTTGGGCAATATTGGGCTTTATTATTCACTTTTATATTATTTTTGGGACTAACCTATTAACCGGAGGCCCAGCCCGAATTGCTGTTTTTTGCCTATTTCAGGTGTTTGAAGAAAAGGAATATCAAGCGGAGTCAATTGACCTGAAACTCCACGGAACTTATTTCTGGACGAAAGAAGCCCACGGAGTACCGAAGCTCACGAGGAGTCCGGGCTGCCCACGAGGTGGGCGCGCCCACCCCTAGGCGCGCCCTACCTCATGGACAGCCCGGAGGTCCACCGACGTACTTCTTTCACCCATATATACCCACGTACCCTAAAACTTCCGAAGACGAGAATAGATCAGGAGTTCCGCCGCCGCAAGCCTCTGTAGCCACCAAAAGTCAATCGGGACCCTGTTCCGGCACCCTGCCGGAGGGGGGAACCCTCACCGGTGGCCATCTTCATCATCCCAGCGCTCTCCGTGACGAGGAGGGAGTAGTTCACCCTCGGGGCTGAGGGTATGTACCAGTAGCTATGTGTTTGATCTCTCTCTCTCTCGTGTTCTTGATATGGCATGATCTTGATGTATCACGAGCTTTGCTATTACAGTTGGATCTTATGTTGCTTCTCCCCCTCTACTCTCTTGTAATGGATTGAGTTTTCCCCTTGAAGTAATCTTATCGGATTGAGTCTCTAAAGATTTGAGAACACTTGATGTATGTCTTGTCGTGCGTATCTGTGGTGACAATGGGATATCACGTGATTCACTTGATGTATGTTTTGGTGATCAACTTGCAGGTTCCGCCCATGAACCTATGCGTAGGGGTTGGCACACGTTTTCGTCGTGATTCTCCGGTAGAAACTTTGGGGCACTCTTTGAGCTTCTATGTGTTGGTTGAATAGATGAATCTGAGATTGTGTGATGCATATCGTATAATAATACCCATGGATACTTGAGGTGACATTGGAGTATCTAGGTGACATTAGGGTTTTGGTTGATTTGTGTCTTAAGGTGTTATTCTAGTACGAACTCTAGGGCTGCTTGTGACACTTATAGGAATAGCCCAACGGATTGATTGGAAAGAATAACTTTGAGGTGGTTTCGTACCCTACCATAATCTCTTCGTTTGTTCTCCACTATTAGTGACTTTGGAGTGACTCTTTGTTGCATGTTGAGGGATAGTTATATGATCCAATTATGTTATTATTTTTTAGAGAACTTGCACTAGTGAAAGTATGAACCCTAGGCCTTGTTTCCTAGCATTGCAATACCGTTTACGCTCACTTTTACCATTAGTTACCTTGCTGTTTTTATATTATTAGCTTACAAAAACCTTTATCTACCATCCATATTGCACTTGTATCACCATCTCTTTGCCAAACTAGTGCACCTATACAATTTACCATTGTATTGGGTGTGTTGGGGACACAAGAGACTCTTTGTTATTTGGTTGCAGGGTTGCTTGAGAGAGACCATCTTCATCCAATGCCTACCACGGATTGATAAACCTTAGGTCATCCACTTGAGGGAAATTTGCTACTGTCCTACTAACCTCTGCACTTGGAGGCCCAACAACGTCTACAAGAAGAAGGTTGCGTAGTAGACATCACGGCACCATGAACAACGGCGGGGGTGAATCGGCTCCGGTACGGTTCACGCGGCCATCGTCGAGGCAACTCCAGCAGCACGGAGTAAGAGGCACACGGCCCAGTGCACGACGACAAATGGATAGCATCTTCGGCATTAGGGAGGAGGGCGGCTGTGAAATTGGTGCGGTGGGGCGCCATGGAGGAGGGGCTGAGATTTCGCGGCTCGGGAGAAGGGAGCTTCCGGGGAGAAGGTGATTCGGCGCCCACGAGGTATGAATGGGGGGCATTGGGAGGGGAGTGGAACCATGTTTCTGAGACGCATTTATGCGAAATATGAGGAGAGTTACAGTTCTACCCCTGCCTTTAGGCTTCTCGGCTTGAGTGCGTGTCTTGAGGGTCGGGGATAGTAGAGTAACTTTGCTTCTCCCCAAATAGTGGGAGGGAGCGATTTTGGGCGAGGAGGGCGTGTTTTGAAATATAGTGGGCGCGAGCGCTTTCAGGCGAGGAGAGCGTGTTTTGAAATAGTGGGTGAGGGAGTCCTGGATTAGGGGGTGTCCGGGTAGCCGAACTATCACCGTTGGCCGGACTCCTGGACTATGAAGATACAAGATTGAAGACTTCGTCCCGTGTCCGGATGGTATTTTCCTTGGCGTGGAAGGCAAGCTTGGCGATACAGATATGTAGATCTCCTACCATTGTAACCGACTCTGTGTAACCCTAACCCTATCCGATGTCTATATAAACTGGAGGGTTTTAGTCCGTAGGACGAAAAAAAATCATACCATAGGCTAGCTTCTAGGGTTTAGCCTCTCTGATCTCGTGGTAGATCCACTCTTGTACTACCCATATCATCAATATTAATCAAGCAGGAGTAGGGTTTACCTCCATCGAGAGGGCCCGAAGCCTGGGTAAAAATATCATGTCCCTTGTCTCATGTTACCATCCGCCTAGACGCACAGTTCGGGACCCCCTACCGAGATCCGCGGTTTGACACCGACATTGGTGCTTTCATTGAGAGTTCCTCCGTATGCGTCATCCTTAGGCACGATGGCTCCTTCGATCATCAAAATGGCGCGGTCCGGGTGAGACTTTTCTCCTGGACAGATCTTCGTATTCGACGGCTTTGCATCTGCGGGCAATTCACTTGGCCATATGGAGCAGATCGAAGCTTCGCCCCTGGCCATTAGGTCGATTTGGGAGTTTCAACTACGGCCGACATCGCGGAGACTTGATCTTGACGGATTGAGCCACAACCAAGCGCGTCGCACTTTCTCGATGGGCACGATCTAGCTCTGCTGCCGAGCGGTGCCACGAGGTCAAGCAGCGCGTCGCTCGACCCTTAGCTCAGAGCCGACTCCGCCGATCGAGGACGAGTGGTTGGACACCGCCTCGGGGGCTACGATCTCTATGATGATTGAGCCGAACTCCGTCCATGTCCTTTGCGAAGACCGTGACTCCAAGGTGTCGGACTCCTCTCCGGACTCCGAACCCTCCGTGCCCCTGCCAATCGAATCCGATTGGGCGCCGGTTATGGAGTTCACTGCCGCGGACATCTTTCAGCACTCGCCCTTTGGCGACATCCTGAATTCACTAAAGTCTCTCTCTTTATCAGGAGAGCCCTAGCCGGACTACGGTCAGGAAGGTTGGGATGCGGACGAAATTCAACGCCCACCCACCACCCACTTTGTAGCCACTGTCGATGATTTAACCGACATGCTCGACATCGACTCCGAAGACATCGACGGTATGGACGACGATGCTGGACACGACCAAGAACCAGCGCCTATAGGGCACTAGAAGGCCACCTCATCATACGACATATACATGGTGGACATCCCAAAAGATGGGAACGACGATGGAACAACGGAGGATGACCCCTCCAAGAAACAGCCCAAGCGTCGGCGTCAGCGGCGCCGCTCTAAATCCTGCCACAGCAAAAACGGTGATTCCGGCACGGGACATAATAACACCCCGGACAGTGCCGAAGACAACCCCCTCCAGCAGGATTCAGCACAGGAGGAGGGAGAAGCCAGCCCTCATGATAGAGCGGCGGACAGGGAGGTGGAGGACGATAATTATATGCTTCCCTCCGAAGATGAGGCAAGCCTCGACGACGACGAATTTGTCGTGCCTGAGGATCCCGCCGAACAGGAGCATTTCAAACGCAGGCTTATGGCCACGGCAAGCAGCCTCAAGAAAAAGCAGCAGCAGCTTAGAGCTGACCAAGACTTGCTAGCTGACAGATGGACTGAAGTCCTTGCAGCGAAAATACGAACTCGAGCGCCCCTCAAGAGATACCCAAAGCAAGCTGCTACCCCAATTAGAGGAGGAAGCACCCAAACCTATATCACCAGCGCATGATGCGGCCGACCGGCCACCCAGTGGCCGCGACAGAGAGGCCTCTAGGGCCTCCATTCAAGCCGCACCCCGGCGTCGCTCGAAAAGTACCAAGGCACGGGGAAACATGCCAGACCTGCGAGAAATATTGGAGGACAAGGCAAGGCAAACAAGATCGATCTACGGATCGCGTGGGCGCCCCACGACACGTGATGATAACCGTCACACCGGATACAGCAATTTCAGCCGGGCCGAACACAGTAGACAAAGCTCATTTGAGCTGCGTCGTGATATAGCTCAATACAGAGGCGCCGCACACCCAATATGCTTCATAGACGAAGTGATGGATCATCAAATCCCCGAGGGTTTCAAACCCGTAAACATTGAATCATATGATGGCACAACAGATCATGCGGTTTGGATCGAGGACTACCTCCTCCATATCCACATGGCCCGCGGTGATGATCTACACGCCATAAAATACCTCCCACTCAAGCTTAAAGGACCAGCTCGGCATTGGCTTAACAGCTTGCGGCCAGAATCAATTGGTTGTTGGGAGGACACGGAAGCCGCATTCCTTGATAACTTCCGGGGCACATATGTGCGACCACCGACGCCGATGACCTCAGCCACATAATTCAGCAGCGGAAGAATCGGCGGACAATTCGGACACGGTTCCTAACCAAGAAAAATCAAATCGTTGATCGTCCGGATGCGAGAGGCCCTTGCAGCCTTCAAAGATAACATCCGCGAGGAGTGGCTTGCCCGCACCTAGGACAGGAAAAGCGAAATCCATGGCAGCCCTCACAATGCTCATGACCCTCTTTTGCGCAGGAGAGGACAACTGGCTAGCTCGTAGTAACAACTTGACCAAAAACCCTGGTAGTTCGGATACCAAGGACAGCAATGGCAGGTCGCGTCGCAACAAGCACAAGCGCCGCGTGCGGCGATAATGCTGAAGATCGGCGGTCAATGCGGATTGAGCTCTAAACCGGTCAGCGGAAAAAGCCTTTCAAAAGTAATACTCGGGGCTTGTCCAATCTGGACCGAATACTCGATCGCTCGTGCCAAATACATGGCACCCCCGAAAAACCAGCCAACCACACCAACAGGGATTGTTGGGTCTTCAAATAGGCAGGCAAGTTAAATGCCGAACTCAATGACAAGGGGCTGCATAGCGATGACGAGGAGGAGCCCCGGCCGCCGAACAATAGAGGACAGAATGGCTTCCCCCCACAAGTGCGGACGTTGAACATGATATACGCAACCCACATACCCAAAAGGGAGCGGAAGCGTGCACTAAGGGACGTATATGCGATGGAGCCGTCGCCCGAAGTTCAACCCATGGTCCACCTGCCCGATCACCTTTGATCGAAGGACCACCCACTAGCATCCGCCACGGCGGATTCGCGCATGGTTCTTGACCCAATCATCGACGGATTTCACCTCACTAGAGTCCTGATGGACGGCGGTAGCAACCTGAACCTGCTCTATCGGGATCTGGTCGCAAAATGGACATAGACCCTCAAGTATTAAACCCACAAAACGACCTTTAAAGGCGTCATACCGGGTGTAGAGGCCAATTATGCAGCTCGATTACATCCGAAGTGGTCTTGGATCCCGGTTAACTTCGAGCGAAGAGTTAATCTTGACATAGTCCCGTTCATGGCGGCTATCACGCCTTTGCTTGGGCGAACCGCATTTGCAAAATTCAATGCGGTGCCGCACTCACGATACCTCATGCTCAAGATGCCAGGACCTTGAGGTAATCACGATCAATGGAAACACGAGCGCTCTCTCGAGCGGAGGAGCATACGGTAACCCTCGCGCGGAGGTGCAAAGCAGCCTCTCACAGCAATTCTCGAATCCGGCTACTAAACGTCCGGGCACCGTCAAGCGCGCCCGGAGTAATCTACAACAAGACCGCCTGGCACGATCCGAGCATGCGTAGCAATCCGGCCCCAACCCCAGCCCTCGCGAAATTGTGAAGCCAGTACTACGCGTACATAACTACGCTCTGGAGGTACCATGGGCATAAGGGAAGGGGCACGACCACGGCACGCCCAGAATGCGGCTCAACCGCACTGGGGCTCCGATTGTGTCATTCTTTTTTCTTCTTTTCTCTTACTTTCGGGACTCCGTTTTCCGAAGCCCCGTCCGCACTAGAATTGCGAACTCACGATGCAACAGCCGGGGAAGCGAAAGCTACGTCGAGTGTCCACGTGGTCTCTACTACGAGCATTATACCTGTTTTACATACCATCCGCAGCTTACCCTGAGAGGGACATGTTAAATAGTCCCATCCCTTGCTTATCGCACTATTTGTATCGTTCTGCTTTCATTGCAGTACCTTTTTGAATAAACAATACATAGCTTTTGCCTATTATTGCACTCCTTTCTTTATCTATATATATGTTCATCCATGACTTGTTCACCCGTACACTTTGGTACGGCCAATACACCAGGGGCTTAAGTACCCCAAAAATATGGTGTGGTAAGTCCGAACACTTTCACAAGTGTGGCACCCTGAACTTATAGCATTATATGCATCGGCTCCGAATCATGTCTTGGGTCAATAGTTGGGTTTGCCCGGCTCCCATGTTTTGGTACCTTATGTTCCGTTATATCGGCTAAGGTAGCTGGGGAGAACCACTGCGATTGTGCTCGGTTGATCTGGGTTGAGCACCTCGGTGGAGAAAGCTAAAACTGACCGTCATGATAGAGGCGAGAGCGATCGCTGTTCGAGAGGTTTTTCGGGTCCCTAAAGCTTATGCCGCTTAGAGCGAGGAGTCGGCATTGTCCGGCCAAGGTGTGGATAGCGCCACGAACTCGGTCTTCCGAATACTAGGGGCTTCGCCGAAATTTAAAATTATAGAATTCTATGGCTAAGTGAGATTGTTCAAGCACTATAGTCCGGTTGCCTTGTTCGTTGCGTTGAGCGCCTCCCTCGAAGGACCCAAGAATGGGAACAAGAGCGCTCAAGTTTATCCCGAACACCCGGACTCGTGGCATGGGTGCTGAAGCCAATGACTTGCCATCTCTCAAATTTGATAAGCGGCCGCCTGAAGGTAATATTTTAAATTCTGGCGTTGCTTAGCGCATATGAACAAGTTTTCAGCGTCTGGGATAACAAATGCGAGTCTATTCAAAATTACATCTTTGAGCATTCACCCGCTATAAGGCGGGCACCCTTCAGGATGCCCTCATAGTACATTTCGGGCTTGGGATGCTCCTTGCCCTTCGGTGGCCCGTCCGTCACAAGCTTCTCAAGATCCAGCTTGCCCCAAAGCACTTTAGCACAGGCAAGGGCCGACAGGCACCTTCAATGCAGACGGGCGCTTGATGACTTCAATCCATGGACGAGCATCCACCAGCCGCCGCTAGCTAGAAGTAGCTCCTGGCATGGCTTCCAATGGCCACACCCAATTATGAGGCCCTTCATGGCCTGTTCGGCGACCTTGTGGAGCTCGACCAGCTGCTTCAACTGGTCGCTCGGGGGCACGGATGTCCGCCTCGGATATCTTGAGACCGAACACCTTTTACATCGAGCTCCCTCCTTAGCGCGGTAGAACGCGGCAGCATCGACACACACTACAGGCAGATCTGCGAATGCTCTGGAGAGCTCGGATTTGGGTAAGTAATAGATAATTCACTTTCACATGCTTGCTTTGCATAAAGAATGCCTTACCCGCCGCTATCTTCTTTAATGATTCAATTTCCTGGAGGGCTTTTTGGGCTTCAGCCTTAGCGGCTTTGGCACTCTCAAGAGCCGAGGCGAGCTCGGACTCTCGAGTCTTCGAGTCACGCTCCAAACTCTCGTGTTTTTCCATGAGAGCCTAGAGCTCTTGCCGCACCTCCGCCACCCGCGCCTCCTGCTTCTCTCGCTCCGTGCGCTCCGCGGCCGCTTTGTTTTCGGCAGTGGACACCGCTTCCTTCAGGGTCGCCACCTCGTTCGTGGCCCCTACAATACCCACGTTAGTCTTGTCATTTTTGCAACCAAATCATTTCTATAAGGTATTACTTTAATAAGGTATTACTTACCTTCCTTATCCTCGAGCTGCTTCTTGGCAAGGCCGAGCTCGTTCTCGGACCACTCGAGGCTCTGCTTCAATGCATTGACCTCCATGATCGGTCTGGCAGAGGTCAACAACAGCCCTGCATTCCCATATTGACATACTTATGTTAGACTCCTGCGTATATCTTTTTAGATCCTCAGTCCGTTTTTCTTCCGAACACGAACTAAGCATCGAGGGCTACTATCTATGCGGTAATATTTTTACATATTCTAAACTTACCTCAAAGCCTGTTAGAAGGCTGGTACAGGCTTCACCAGCCCGCTCTTAGCAGATGAACTTTACGGATCACCACGCTCATAACGAAGCGGTGCTCCTCGTCGATGGGCGCCGTTAAGCGCCTCCAGCAAGCTATCCGGTGCCCCGGATGGGCGGAGGTCACCGGCGTCGCGATCTTGCCCTTCTTCTGAAGGGCGCTTGCGACTTCGGAACCACTGAAGGTTCGATCGGAGTCGGCACGGGGCGGACTTAGAGCCCTCTGGGTCTCGCCCCTTTGCGCCCAGAGTCCGGGAGGTCGCCTTGCGGCGCCTCCAGGACCACCACCTCCTGGTGTGGCCCCTTTTGGGACTCCACCGCAGTGTCGTCTGCGTCACGAGGAGAGGAGGCGGTCGGAAGTGAAGTGCTATTCACATCCGACGAATCCAGGGAGCCGCTCGACGAAGCGGCGAGCTCGTCCTTGGGTGGGCTACATGGTTATATTCGGTGTTAGAAGACACTATGCGACAAATAAAAAGTCATGAGCTATTCCGGAGTCCAAACACTTACGATCTCGCCAGGGGCTTGGCCCTTGGTGGCCACTCCTCCTCGTCATTGTCGGCGTTGGTGGAGAAGTCCGGAGGAAGGGTCCTTCCTTTCTTGGACCCTCCGGCCTCCCCACGCTGGGCGGCCTTCCTTTTCTTCTCTCCCCCCGCTGGGGGAGAGGCTTCTTTTTCCTCCTACTCGTCCTCAGGGGAGGATTCCGCCTCGGAGTCGTCGGACGATGAGTCCAACAGCACCTGGCGCCGGTAGCTCCTTCGAGTTCCCGTGGCCTTCTTCTTGGCCTTCTTCTCCGGCACCACGTGAGGTGCCGGAGCCAGCAGCCCCGTCAATTAGGCATCCGCTAGGTCTTCTGGCAAGGGGGCCGGACAGTTAATCTGTCCGGACATCTTCAGCCAGTCCTGTCAAAGGTAAGGGAGTTTAGATCCCACATAGAGTCAAACTATGAAAAACAAGAGTCCCGTAAAGGGTAAAATAGCTTACCTCGGTAGCTTGGCGCTGCGAGCTAAATCCGCGATCTTCGATAGCGGATGTGGGAGCCTCGGCGCCCTTGAACAGCACCTTCCAGGCATCTTCGTACGTAGTGTCAAAGAGCCTTTTCAGAGTTTGGTGCTGTGCCGGATCGAACTCCCACAATTTGAAGGCCCGTTGTTGGCATGGGAGAATCCGGCGGATGGGCATCACCTGGATTACGTTGACAAGCTTGAGATTCTTGTCCACCAGGTTTCGGACGCGGGTTTGGAGTCCAGACAGCTCTTCTGAATCACCCCACGTCAGGCCCGTCTCTTTCCATGATGTGAGCCGTGTGGGGATGCCAGATCGGAATTCGGGGGCCACCGCCCATTGAGAGTCGCGCGGCTCGGTGATGTAGAACCACCCCGATTGCCACCCCTTTATGGTAGGCACAAAGGAGCCCTCGAGCCATAGGACTTTGGCCATCTTGCCAACCATGGCACCTCCACACTCCGCTTGCGGCCGCCCACTACCTTCGGCTTGACATTGAAGGTCTTCAGCCATAAGCCGAAGTGGGGCTGGATGCAGAGGAAGGCCTCGCATACCCACGATGAGCGCCGAGATGTTGAGGATGAAATTCGGGGCCATATCGTGGAAGTCAGGCCGTAGTAGAACATGAGCCCCGGACAAATGGTGAAGTGGAAAACCTAGTCCATGGAGGAAGTGGGTGAGGAACACCACCCTCTCATGGGTCTGGGGGTGGGAATGAGCTGCCCTCGTCGGGGAGCCGGTCTTGTGATGTCGCTGGATAAGTATCGGCCTTCCGCACTTTTGACTTGTCCTCCGTGACGGAGGAGACCATCCACTTGCCTCCTGCTCCGGACATGGCTGGAGAAGGTTGAGGAGGATGTCGGACTTGGGCGCTGGAGCTCGAGTCTTGGGAAATGGATGAGCAAAGGAGGAAGAAGGCGTGGGTTAAAGGTGGATCCTTATCCCTTATATGGGCGGACGAAGCTATCGTCCCCCGCCAGCTGGTAAAACTCGCTTATCTCCCAAGCGCCGTAATCAATGGCGCGGTTGGGTTACCCACGTCCGTATTGATGGGAATCCGGAATAAGGGGCACGATCTCTGCTCGATAAGGCGTGCCAAGGAACCGCCTCTAAACGCTACCGAGGTGGAGCAGTAAAACGATTCAGTATAAAGGCACGGCCGTGGTGTGATGTCACGCCGCAGAATATGTCAGCAGATCTGTGCAAAGGTTATCCTCTCTACGGTGGTATGTGGAACTTGTTTTGCAGAGCCGAACACAATCCTTGTGTTCAAAATCTTCTATGAAGTATTCGGAGGAGGAACTTCGCCTTGCAATGCGAAGACAAAATGCGCGCGGACTCGTCGTCATTGAAGCCTGGTTCAGGGACTCTTGAGGAGTCTGGATTAGGGGTGTCGGGTAGCGAACTATCACCGTTGGCGGACTCTGGACTATGAAGATACAAGATTGAAGACTTCATCCCGTGTCCGGATGGGACTTTCCTTGGCGTGGAAGGCAAGCTTGGCGATCTGGATATGTAGATATCCTACCATTGTAACCGACTACTGTAACCCTAACCCTATCCGGTGTCTATATAAACCGGAGGGTTTTAGTCCGTAGGACGAAAAACAATCATACCATAGGCTAGCTTCTAGGGTTTAGCCTCTCTGATCTCGTGGTAGATCCACTCTTGTACTACCCATATCATCAATATTAATCAAGCAGGAGTAGGGTTTTACCTCCATCGAGAGGGCCCGAACCTGGGTAAAAACATCGTGTCCCTTGTATCCTATTACCATCTGCCTAGACGCACAGTTCAGGACCCCCTACCCGAGATCCGCTGGTCTGTGTACTGAGGGTCGGGGATAGTAGAGTAACTTTGCTTCTCCCCAAATAGTGGGCGGGAGCGATTTCGGGCGAGGAGGGCGTGTTTTGAAATATAGTGGGCGCGAGCGCTTTCAGGCGAGGAGAGCGTGTTTTGAAATAGTGGGCGCTTGCTATTTCGGGTGAGGAGAGGGTGTTTTGCCGACCATGGTTTATGAATTATTCGGCACATGTCATTTCGGCCGAGGAGAAGGCGCGCTTGGATGAAGTTACGAACCTACCCTTGATGTACAACGGGCCAATTAATGCGTGTCCCACATAGGACGGTAATTTCGTGTCTCCCATTTATTTGCTCGGGAGAATTCCACCGAGCAGAGGATGTTTAACGGTTCGTTCAAAATTTGGGAGAACGAGCATCCACGTCTACCTTACCAAGTCGATTTGAATCAAATTTTGAAATATTAGCTTGCCACTTCTTTTTTAGATGGAGAGATGATGCTCGGGAGTAATGTGTTTATACATGCTCGTTGCTAGCAATTTACTATATGATAAATAGTTGACCCACTCAAAAACAAACCCAAAATGAAATATCTCAATTCAATGAAATAGCTCGTTCACCAGGTCAAAATAGTGAACTAAATCCAAAATTGAACACCTCAATCGAGTAGCATGTTGTATAGTATTATAGTACTCCATGAACATGTTGAAAGTCAAATTAATGAACTTGTTTGATATACGCATATATCCATTCATGTGTGGATTGCAGACAACATGTTCTCCAATATAAATATTTGAATGCAATTTTATATCGAAACATGGTTTATATCAGTCTTTGATGCATAAAACGCGACCTCCCCCTCTCCCGGACTCCTTCTCTCTCTCTCTCTCTCTCTCTCTCTCTCTCTCTCTCTCTCTCTCTCTCTCTCTCTCGACAATCTTCAATTCATGTACGCATCCAACACACAAACCTTGTTGGTCCCTCTCGCTTTCTCTCCATCTCTCTCTCTCTCTCTCTCTCTCTCTCTCTCTCTCTTTGTGTGTGTGTGTGGGGGGGGTCTTTCTAGTTCACATGCATATATACTCCATTTATAGGTCTCTCTCACACACTATGTATGATTCTCTAGTCCAAGCTAGATATCTTGGGTGCACTCACCGTACGCACACAAATTCCTTGGCTCGTTGCCCATACCTCTCTCAGCACCACTCTGTCGTCTCGGAGCTCTCCCCCCTCTCTCTCAAACTCTCCATCTACCTGGATCACACATACACATGCATATCTCACTCGCACTTGATAGGCCCATCTAGAACTTTATCTCTCTCCCTCGTTCTCTCTCCATCTCACATGCACACGCACACAATCTCATGCCTAGCTAGCCAAGTATGATGGTCTCTCACTCAATTGTAGGCACATGCAGTCCCTCCTATATGTATATGACTAGCTAATCTTAGTCTCCATCACAAAGATGTGCATGGTATATCTCGATTTCTCTCGGGGCATCTTTCTATCGTGCACGCACCTCCCTCGATCTCCCACCCATATAGTCCCCTTCATGATCTCAAGGGGATCTCTCTATCACAAACACACCCTCTCGCCCTCCCCATGCGTCCATGTTCTCCATGTGTCCCTCTCGACCTTTGTTCCTTGTTGGCCAGACCTCTATTGGACATGTGCTATAGGGGTGTCTCTCTCCGTTGCAAACAATCACACACTAGCTATCTTCGTGTATCTCCTCGCCTCGCTTTTCTAACTCGGAGATGCATGCGTGAGATGTTCGCCTAAGAAACGAAAAAAACACACACTCTCTCTAATTTATCGTTTGTTGTCACTTTCTCTTTCACACACATACTCTTTTTGCACACTTACTCATTCTCCTTCACACGCACTTGATCTCTCTCGACTTAGGCACTCTCCTCGGTCCATAGCATATTGATTTATTGAAAAGTCAAATATCACGAAGTTTGACCATGTACGTGGAGAAAAACAATTACATCTAGAACGGCAAACATATACCATTAGATTCACCACGAGATGTGGTTTCGTATGATATATCTTTGGTATTGTAGATATAAATAACATTTGCGTAAACCTGATCAAAGTTTCCAAAGTTTGAATTCTAAAAAATTTACATGCACTGCATTATCGAGCAGATGGAATATCTCTTTCCCCCTCTCAGCTATCCCACGCACCACTCAGCCTTATCGGGGCTCCTCAATCTCTCTCAAACTTTATATCTCCCTGATTCACACATACACATGTCTCGCTTGTGCTATACATATAGACCCATCCAACACTCTCCGCCCTTGTTCTCTCTCTATGTGACACGCACCCCCCTAATAACTACCATAATCCCTCACTCCATCATAGGCGCAAGCACTCCCCCCTAAGTATGATTATCTCTCACTATCCATCAGGAACACATGTATTGTCTCCTTCCATCCATACGTCTATCTCGATATCTCTCGGGGTATCTTCTATCGTGCACACACCTTGTCACTCGATCTCCCACCCATGTAATCCCATCACGATCTCCAGGGGATCTCTCTATGACAAACATACACTCTCTCCTCCCCATGTCTGCATTTTCTCCGTACGTCTCTCTCAACCTCTCTCCCTTGTTTGTTAGACCCCTCTTGGCCACGTGCTAGGGGTCTTGCTCTCTCGGTTGCAAACAACCACACACTATCTACTCACCTTGCTTCCGTTGTCGAAGATGCATGTGTGATATGTTTCCATAAGACACACGTTTTTTTCTCGACTTTTATCGAGTGTTGTCCATGTCTCTTTCACACACGCACACACACTATTTTCACTCACTCTTTCTATTTCACTCTCTCTCTCTCTCTCTCTCTCTAGTAAGGGACTCTCTCACGTCCATAAGCATATGGATGTTTTAAAAAGTCAAACCTCAGAAAAGTTTGACCAAGTATATGTGGAGAAAAACATTTACATCTGGAACGATCATTAGATTCATCACAACATGTACTTACTTCATACTATAATTTATCTTTGGTATTGTAGATATAAGTAATTTCTTTATAAACATGGTCCAAGTTGCAAAAGTTTGACTTTTAGAAAAATGTTGGAACTACATTATCGAACGGAGGGAGTAGCTCTTTCTCTCTCTCTCTCTCTCTCTCTCTCTCTCTCTCTCTCTCTCTCTCTCTCTCTCTCTCTCTCTCTCTGCTATCTCTCGCGGGCCTCCCCTCTCACTCGAACACTCTATACCGACGGATTATACGCTCACTGTGTCAGCGTATATCTCCTTATATTGTTTAGTTGACCGGTCAACCAGTCCACATGCTGCCTTGTCAGCTCGTGTTCTGTATCTTCGTGTGCTGGCCCATGTGGCAGTGGGTGAAAATAAGTAAACTAGAGGCCCATCTGACACGCGGTGAAGTAAACAAAGTTGAAACTATTGGGCCTTATTGGGCCCTGCGGGAAAGAGAGAGGGGCTGCCTAGGGCAGGCGCGCGCCCCCAAGGCCTAGTCCGGGTGGACTAGGGGAGGGCTGCATCCCCTTCCTTCTCTCCTACTCCTACTAGGAAAGGAGGAGTCCTACTCCTGGGAGTAGGACTCCCCCCTGGTCGCCTCCTCCTGGGCCGCCACCTCCTCCCTTGCTCCTTTATATCTGAGGCGGGGCACCTCATGACACACAAGTTGATCTACGGATCGTTCCTTAGCCGTGTGCGGTGCCCCCCTCCACCATATTCCACTTCGGTCATATCGTCGCGGGCTTAGGCGAAGCCCTGCGCCGATGAAGTCATATCGTCGCGGAGCTTAGGCGAAGCCCTGCGTCGGTGGAGCATCATCATCGTCCTGCGCCGTCGTCTTGTGGAACTCATCCCCGACGCTTTGCTGGATCGGGCCGGGGATCGTCATCGAGCTGAGCGTGTGCGAGAACTCGAGGTGCCGTCGTTCGGTACTTGGATCGGTCGGATCGTGAAGGCGTCGACTACATCAACAGCGTTGTTATAACGCTTCGCTTTGGGTCTATGAGGTGCGTGGGCGGACACTCTCCCCTCTCGTTGCTATGCCATCACCATGGTCTTGCGTGTGCGTGGGAAATTTTTGAAATTACTCGTTCCCCAACAATGGCATCCGAGCCTGGTTTTATGCGTTGATGTCATATGCACGAGTAGAACACAAGTGAGTTGTGGGCGATATAAGTCATCTTGCTTACCAGCATGTCATACTTTGGTTCAGCGGTATTGTGAGATGAAGCGGCCGGACCGACATTACGCGTGACGCTTACGCGAGACTGGTTTCACCGCTTGAGCACTCGTTGCTTAAAGGTGACGGCGGGTGTCTGCTTCTCTCACTTTAGTTGAACCGAGTGTGGCTACGCCCGGTCCTTGCGAAGGTTAAAACAGCACCAACTTGACAAACTATCGTTGTGGTTTTGATGCGTAGGTAAAACGGTTCTTGCTCAGCCCGTAGCAGCCACGTAAAACTTGCAACAACAAAGTAGAGGGCGTCTAACTTGTTTTTGCAGGGCATGTTGTGGTGTGATATGGTCAAGGCGTGATGCTATATTTTATTGTATGAGATGATCATGTTTTGTAACGAGTTATCGACAATCGGCGAGAGCCATATGGTTGTCGCTTTATTGTATGAAATGCAAACGCCATGTAATTGCTTTACTTTATCACTAAGCGGTAGCGATAGTCGTAGAAGCAATAGTTGGCGAGACGACAACGATGCTACGATGGAGATCGCGCCGGTGACAATGGTGATCATGACGGTGCTTCGGAGATGGAGATCACAAGAACAAGATGATAATGGCCATATCATATCACTTATATTGATTGCATGTGATGTTTATCCTTTATGCATCTTATCTTGCTTTGATTGACGGTAGCATTTTAAGATGATCTCTCACTAAAATTATCAAGAAGTGTTCTCCACAGTATGCACCGTTGCGAAAGTTCTTCGTCTTTGAGACACCACGTGATGATCGGGTGTGATAGGCTCTACGTTCAAATACAGCGGGTGCAAAACAGTTGCGCACGCGAATACTCAAGTTAAACTTGACGAGCTTAGCATATAACAGATATGGCCTCGAACACGGAGACCGAAAGGTCGGCGTGAATCATATAGTAGATATGATCAACATAGTGATGTTCACCATTGAAACTACTCCATCTCACGTGATGATCGGACATGGTTTAGTTGATTTGGATCACGTAATCACTTAGATGACTAGAGATGTCTATCTAAGTGGGAGTTCTTAAGTAATATGATTAATTGAACTTTAATTTATCATGAACTTAGGCCTGGTAGTATTTTGCAGATTATGTTGTAGATCAATAGCTCGCGTTGTTGCTTCCCTATGTTTTTATATGTGTTCCTAGAGAAATTGTATTGAAAATGTTAGTAGCAATGATGCGGATTGGATCCGTGATCTGAGGTTTATCCTCATTGCTGCCGTAAGAATTATGTCCTTGATGCACGCTAGGTGACAGACCTATTGCAGGAGCGGATCTGGGGCGTTATGAGCGTTTGGCTAGCTCAATATGATGACTACTTGATAGTTTAGTGCACCATGCTTAACGGCTTAGAATCGGGACTTCAAAGGCGTTTTGAGCGTCATGGACCATATGAGATGTTCCAGGAGATGAAGTTAATATTTCAAGCAAATACCGAGTTGAGAGATATGAAGTCTCCAACAAGTTCTAAAGCTAAAAGATGGAGGAGAATCGCTCAACTAGTGAGCATGTGCTCAGATTATGCAGGTACTTCAATCGCTTGAATCAAGTGGGAGTTAATCTTCCGATAAGATAGTGATTGACAGAATTCTCTAGTCACTATCACCAAGTTAGTAGAACTTCGTGATGAACTATAATATGCAAGGGATGACAAAAGTAATTCCCAAGCTCTTCGTGATGCTGAAATTGACGAAGGTAGAAATCAAGAAAAGAGCATCAAGTGTTGATGATTGACAAGACCACTAGTTTCAAAGTAAAGGGCAAAGGAAGAAGGGAACTTCAAGAAGAGCGGCAAGCAAGTTGCTGCTCAAAGTGAAGAAGCCCAAGTCTGGTCCTAAGCACGAGACTAAGTGCTTCTCTGCAAAGAGACTGGTCACTAGAAGTGGAACTGCCCCAAGTAGTTGGCGGATAAGAAGGATGGCAAAGTGAACAAGAGTATATTTGATATACAGGTTATTGATGTGTGCCTTACTAGTGTTTATAGTAGCCCCAGTATTTGATACTTGTTCGGTTGCTAAGATTAGTAACTCAAAGCAGGCGTTCTGAAATAAGCAGAGACTAGTTGAAGGGAAGTGACGATGAGTGTTGGAAGTAGTTCCAAGATTGATATGATCATCATCGCACACTCCCTATACTTTCGGGATTAGTGTTAAACCTAAATAAATGTTATTTGGTGTTTGCGTTGAGCATGAATATGATTTGATCATGTTTATTGCAAAGCGGTTATTCATTTAAAGTCAAAGAATAATTGTTGTTCTGTTTAAATGAATAAAACCTTCAATAGTCATACACCCAATGAAAATAGTTTTCAAAGCGGTTATTCATTTAAAGTCAAAGAATAATTGTTGTTCTGTTTAAATGAATAAAACCTTCGATGGTCATACACCCAATGAAAATAGTTTATTGGATCTCGATCGTAGTGATACGCATATTCATAATATTGATGCCAAAAGATGCAAAGTTAATAATGATAGTGCAACTTATTTGTGGCACTTTGCCGTTTGGGTCATATCGGTATAAAGCGCATGAAGAAACTCCATAAGGATGGATTTTGGAATCACTTGATTATGAATTGTTTGATGCTTGCGAACCGTGCCTTTTGGGCAAGATGACTGAAACTCCGTTGTTGGAACAATGGAGCGAACTCTTGACTTGTTGGAAATAATACATACCGATGTATGCAATCCAATGAGTGTTGATGCTCGTGGCAAGTATCATTATTCTTGACCTTCACAGATGATTTGAGCAGATATGCGTATATCTACTTGATGAAACATAAGTCTGAAATAGTTGAAAGGTTCAAAGAATTTCAGAGTGAAGTGGAAAATCACCGTAACAAGAAAATAAAGTTTCTGCGATCTGATCGTGGAGATGAATATTTGAGTTACGAGTTTGGTCTTCAATTAAAACAAAGTGGAATAGTTTCACAGCTCACGCCACATGGAACACCACAACATAATGGTGTGTCCGAACGTCGTAACCGCACTTTATTGGATATGGTGCGATCTATGATGTGTCTTACCGATTTACCACTATCGTTTTGGGTTATGCATTAGAGACAGCTGCATTCACGTTTAAAAGGGCACCATCTAAATCCGTTGAGATGACACCGTATGAACTATGGTTTAGCGATAAACCTAAGTATCGTTTCTTAAAGTTTGGAGTTGTGATGCTTATGTGAAAAGTTTTCACCTGATAAGCTCGAACCCAAATCGGAGAAGTGCGTCTTCATAAAATACCCAAAGGTAACTATTGGGTACACCTTCTATCACAAATCCGAAGGCAAGTTATTCGTTGCTAAGATGGATCCTTTCTAGAAAAGAAGTTTCTCTCGAAAGAAGTGAGTGGGAGGAAAGTAGAACTTGATGAGGTAATTATACCTTCTCCCTTATTGGAAAGTAGTTCATCACGAAATCAGTTCGATGATTCCTACACCAATTAAGTGAGGAAGTTAATGATGATGATCATGAAACTTCAGATCAAGTTGCTACCAAACCTCGTAGGTCTTCCAGAGTAAAATCCGCACCAGAGTGGTACGGTAATCGTGTTCTGGAAGTCATGTTACTAGACCATGATGAACCTACGAACTATGAGGAAGCGATGATGAGCCCAGATTCCGCGAAATGGCTTGAGGCCATGAAATCTGAGATGGGATCCATGTATGAGAACAAAGTATGGACTTTGATGGAGTTGCCCGATGATCGGCAATCCATATTATATAAATGGATCTTCAAGAGGAAGACAGATGTTGATAGTAGTGTTACTATCTACAAAGCTCGACTTGTCGCAAAAAGGTTTTCGACAAGTTCAAGGTGTTGACTACAATGAGATTTTCTCAACTGTAGCGATTCTTAAGTCTGTCCGAATCATGTTAGCAATTGCCACATTTTATGAAATCTGGCAAATGGATGTCAAAAACTACATTCTTTAATGGATTTATTAAAGAAGAGTTGTATATGATGCAACCAGAAGGTTTTGTCAATCCTAAAGGAGCTAACAAAATGTGC
The DNA here is from genome assembly GCA_021605205.1 of Aegilops longissima. Lineage (NCBI taxonomy): Eukaryota > Viridiplantae > Streptophyta > Magnoliopsida > Poales > Poaceae > Aegilops > Aegilops longissima. Next base: position 93,761,320 of record CM038679.1, on the reverse strand, counting down.
AAGCTCCAGCGATCCATTTATGGACTGGTGCAAGCATCTCGGAGTTGGAATAAACACTTTGATAGTGTGATCAAAGCATATGGTTTTATACAGACTTTTGGAGAAGCCTGTATTTACAAGAAAGTGAGTGGGAGCACTACATCATTTCTGATAAGTATATGTGAATGACATATTGTTGATCGGAAAAAATGTAGAATTATTCTGCAAAGCATAAAGGAGTATTTGAAAGGAGTTTTTCAAAGAAAGACCTCGGTGAAGCTACTTACATATTGAGCATCAAGATCTATAGAGATAGATCAAGACGCTTGATAAGTTTTTCAATGAATACATACCTTGACAAGATTTTGAAGTAGTTCAAAATGGAACAGTCAAAGAAAGAGTTCTTGCCTGTGTTACAAGGTGTGAGATTGAGTAAGACTCAAAACCCGACCACGGCAGAAAATAGAAAAGAGAATGAAAGTCATTCCCTATGCCTCAGTCATAGGTTCTATAAAGTATGCTATGCTATGTACCAGACCTATTGTATACCTTGCACTGAATTTGGCAAGGGAGTACAATAGTGATCTAGGAGTAGATCACTGGATATTGGTCAAGAACATCCTTAGTGAGGACTAAGGAAATATTTCTCGATTATGGAAGTGAAAAAGGTTCGTCGTAAAGGGTTACGTCGATGCAAATTTTAACACTAATCTAGATGACTCTGAGTCTCAATCTGGATACATATTGAAAGTGGGAGCAATTAGCTAGAGTAGCTCCGTGCAGAGCATTGTAGACATAGAAATTTGCAAAATACTTACGGCTCTGAATGTGACAGACCCGTTGACTAAAATTAATTCACAAGCAAAACATGATCACACCTTAGTACTCTTTGGGTGTTAATCACATAGCGATGTGAACTAGATTACCGACTCTAGTAAACCCTTTGGGTGTTGGTCACATGTCGATGTGAACTATGGGTGTTAACCACATATAGATGTGAACTATTGATGTTAAATCACATGGCGATGTGAACTAGATTATTGACTCTAGTGCAAGTGGGAGACTGAAGGAAATATGCCCTAGAGGCAATAATAAAGTTATTATTTATTTCCTTATATCATGATAAATGTTAATTATTCATGTTAGAATTGTATTAACCGGAAACATAATACATGTGTGAATACATTAACAAACAGAGTGTCACTAGTATGCCTCTACTTGACTAGCTCGCTAATCGAAGATGGTTATGTTTCCTAACCATAGACATGAGTTGTCATTTGATTAACGGGATCACATCATTAGGAGAATGATCTGATTGACATGACCCATTCCGTTAGCCTAGCACTTGATCATTTAGTATGTTGCTATTGCTTTCTTCATGACTTATACATGTTCCTGTAACTATGAGATTATGCAACTCCGTTTATCGGAGGAACACTTTGGGTACTACCAAGCGTCACAACGTAATGGGTGATTATAAAGGAGTACTACAGGTGTCTCCAAAGGTACATGTTGGGTTGGCGTATTTGAGATTAGGTTTTGTCACTCCGATTGTCGGAGAGGTATCTCTGGGCCCTCTCGGTAATGCACATCACTATAAGCCTTGCAAGCAATGTAGCTAATGAGTTAGTTACGGAATGATGCATTACGGAACGAGTAAAGAGACTTGCGATGTAGATTGAACTAGGTATTGGATACCGACGATCAAATCTCGGGCAAGTAACATACCGATGACAAAGGGAACAAAGTATGTTGTTATGCGGTTTGACCGATAAAGATCTTCGTAGAATATGTAGGAGCCAATATGGGCATCCAGGTTCCGCTATTGGTTATTGACCAAGAATAGTTCTAGGTCATGTCTACATAGTTCTCGAACCCGTAGGGTCCACACGCTTAAGGTTTCGATGATGGTTATATTATGAGTTTATGAGTTTTGATGTACCGAAGGAGTTCGAGTCCGGATGAGATCGGGGACATGACGAGGAGTCTCGAAATGGTCGATCGTAAAGATCAATATATTGGGCGACTATATTCGGAGTTCGGAAAGGTTCGAATGATTCGGTATTTTTTGAGTACCGGGAGAGTTACGGAATTCGTCGGGGAGAAGTATTGGGCCTTATTGGGCCTCAAGGAAAGAGAGAGGGGCTGCCTAGGGCAGGCGCGCCCCAAGGCCTAGTCCGAATTGGACTAGGGGGAGGGGCCGCATCCCCTTCCTTCTCTCCTACTCCTACTAGGAAAGGAGGAGTCCTACTCCCGGTGGGAGTAGGACTCCCCCCTTGGTGCGCCTCCTCCTAGGCCGGCCACCTCCTCCCTTGCTCCTTTATATACGGGGGCAGGGGGCACCCCATGACACACAAGTTGATCTACGGATCGTTCCTTAGCCGTGTGCGGTGCCCCCCTCCACCATATTCCACTTCGGTCATATCGTCGCGGAGCTTAGGCGAAGCCCTGCGCCGGTGAAGTCATATCGTCGCGGAGCTTAGGCGAAGCCCTGCGTCGGTGGAGCATCATCATCGTCCTGCACGTCGTCTTGTGGAACTCATCCCCGACGCTTTGCTGGATCGGAGCCGGGGATCGTCATCGAGCTGATCGTGTGCAGAACTTCGGAGGTGCCGTCGTTCGGTACTTGGATCGGTCGGATCGTGAAGGCGTCGACTACATCAACAGCGTTGTTATAACGCTTCGCTTTGGGTCTCACGAGTGCGTGGACACACTCTCCCCTCTCGTTGATATGCCATCACCATGGTCTTGCGTGTGTGTAGGAATTTTTTTTGAAATTACTACGTTCCCCAACAGAAACCACTCGGGGTAGCACCCCGCACGCTAGTAAATTGAGGCCGCATTGAGGACACACTTCTTCTACGTGAAGGACGCACTCGCGCACAATTCACCACTGCGTGGTGGCATGCACAGAAGGACGCACTCGCGCACACCCAGCACACAACACACACTAGCACACGTGTACACCGGCGTCGCCGCCGGTTGAGATGGACGGCGAGGCAGCCAACAAGCGGAGGTGGCTTGAGCCAAAACCGCATCCGGTGAGCCTAGACTTCATCAGCAGCCTCCCCGACGACATGTTGCTCGTCATCATCGGCCTCCTCCCCACCAAATCTGTCGTGCAGACCGCCCTGCTCTCCCGGCGGTGGCGCCCCCTCTGGCGCCGCGTCCCCCTTAACCTCACCGTCGACAGCTGCCTCTGCAACTGGGATTGCAAACACATGGTCGCAGTCTCCCAGATCCTTTCATCGCACCCTGGGCCAGCCAGACGCCTTGACATCCGCATGTTCAGTACCAACTGCAAGGTCCAACCCAAGTTCGACGAGTGGTTCTTATCCCCCGCCCTAGATCAGCTAGAGGAGCTCAGCTTTGAAGCTGGACAATGTCGCTCTCTGCCGCCGTCTGTGCTCCGCCTCGCGCCAACGCTGCGCCGCGCCAGCTTCAGCTCCTGCTATCTTCCCCAGATTAATGTCGTGCCCGCCCTTCTTCTCCCTCAACTCAAGCAGCTCAACCTCTTAGACGTTTTCATCTCGAAGAAGGCTATGGAGCACCTTCTCCGCAGCTGTACTGCGCTCGAGTACCTTCGTCTTGAGCAGATCCACGGGTTCATTAGCCTCCACATTGCCTCGATGAATCTTCGATGGATTTATTGGTCTTGCTGGCCCCACAACAAGACATCAATTGGGAAGAGATCACTCCAGGTATTCCATGTTATGGTCATTGAGAATGCGCCTTTCCTTGAGAGATTGCTTGTATCGGATCTAGAAGGTCCAACAAAAATCAGGGTCATTGACACGCCGAAATTGACAGCGTTGGTGCACTCGTCTGCCAAATTCTTCGAACTCTTTATTGGATCTGTAATCATTCAGGTACAGCACTCATCTTCTTCTCTGTCTTCTTGAAATTCACATTTTTAAATCTCTTCTTGATGTATTTACGACGGTCTTCGAGAAAATGATACCACAAGCTTGACCCATTCTATGCGCACAGTGAAGATCTTGGCAATAAAATCTATCGGCCCCAATCTGGATCAAGTTGTTGGATTCCTTACATGCTTTCCGTGCACGGAGAAGCTACTCATCGAGGTGAAATTTCTTTCCTATTAGTAAACGGTAATCACAACGTAGCTCAATTTTTTCGTAATTTTCCCAAATTACGATGACAAGTGTAGTGTTCAAAACTTCATCTACGCACTGCACCGAAAGAAATGTTTTTAGTATTTTTTCTCACTTGATCACCTGCATCGTTTTTTTATTGTACTACTATAGTAGCCTAGGCTAGTCATAGTGGAAAGTAACTTAGACTACTCCAGTAACTCTATGGTTACCCTAAGAGCAAGTACTACCTCCGTCCTGGTTTACTCTTCCTATTTTGTAGTATCAAAATTTGACCATAGATTTAACCGACAAAATGTTAATGCATTTCACTAAGAACTATATCATTGGATTCGTATTTGAACATAATTTCAAATGGTGTAATTTCTAGTGACATGCATTGGCGTTTTCTTACGTAAATCTATGGTCAAAATATTATACTAAATAAGAGGTAGTACAAAAGTGGGCTATAACGGCCCTCCACTATGTATGCCAAAACATGTGCCAAATTCACTTGTGATGCATTTGGCATCGGTGCCCCTCCATTGCTCACATGGTGCCCCAATCTGGATCACCTACTTTGCGACGGTGCAAAATTAACTCACGCAATGAAAAAACACTTGTGTGGGAGAGAGAGAGGACTGAGGCAATAAAAACACTTGTTTGGGAGAGTGAGAGGCTGGTGTAGTTGGTTTGATTGATTTGTTTATACATGTGGGTCTGTGTGCACAACGGTGCCAACTCTCTCACATCGCAAGAGCTGTGCCAAAATCTTTTGATTTGACATCGATGCGTATTATGTGGCATACTTTTGCGAAATATGGCATCGGCCACATAGTGGAAGGCAACAAATGCCCAAGCTCTTCACGTACTCCTAGGTAAATGAGAGGAAGGAGAAAGAGAGAGAGGGAGAGTGAAAAAATATCACTAGCCAGCCAACCCTACCGTATGAGCGAATGATATTGGTACCTCTTGGTGACACGGCAATCTTATACAGCCAGCTGCTCTAATACGTTCTCTTGTTTTGCGGACAAAAAATACCCGAAAGTGAAAAATGTGTTGCACTATAACAATCTCATCAAATTCCTTGATCTCCAGCTTACATAAATTGATTTGGTCGACTACCGAGGCAGCACATCTGAGATTAAATTGGGCAGGTTCTTTGTTCTGGAGGCAAGTGTGCTCAAGGTAATGAGGTTTGGCGTTCTCTGGCACAACAATGAATGGCGTGCTGATCACCGCAAGCGTCTAAGACTAAATGACAAAGTCTCCGCAGAAGCTGAATTTGTTTTTGAACCATCAAGTGGACAGAGACTCAAAAACTTATTTGCCCATTAGTGACTTGTCAGGGCGGTGGATTTTAGTTTGTACGATAATGTTGCATCCACTTAAAGTAACGAAAGTTACGTAAACTTCCTAGTAATTCCCTCTTCGTAGGTGCAGCATTACTCCTAACATTTGTAATATCAGTTTGAAACTTGTAATATTGTCATGTCCTATTCCTGCGTTTTTAAAATCATGCAAATCAAATAGGTCCTGAGTTGGTGATGATGTTGTGCCTGCCATCTTTCACCAATAGCCGTCGGATCTAGATCTGACGCATACAAACCAAACTTCTCCAGTTTTGCAAAAAGATGCCCGCACTTGTTCCCTATTTACAAACAACTCCTTGTCTCTCACAATCAGCCTTATCTCCTCCCCACCACATCTAGAAGGCCATGAAAAAATCTGGCGCGATGGCCGCTGCCGGCGTCGTCCACCCCGCAATCTTGGTGTTCTGTGCAATGCACGGGCATCTACACACGGGAAATTATTTTAAACACGGCTAGTTGTAAGCAGGCTAGGTCTACAGCCATGATGATAGTGACTGCAGACGGTGAGGCTGACTATGGTATGCGAACACGGCGCCTATACTCAGTGTCATCTCCGTGCAGGTCTTGTCACTTCACCGTGAGGAGCAGACGTAATAATTTTACCAACGGGTAGTATAGTGCTAGTACTCCTACTACTACATTGGTAGTACTACTACTAGTACTAGTAGCACCACCGTCTGGATTTAGGAGTACTACCACGTCCATCTGGATTTAGTATTTGACTAGCAATATCTAGTAATGCATGTCACAAAATGTACTACTCCCTCTGTAAATAAATACATGGTGTATTGTTTTATTCCTATCGTCGAGATAACTTAATGTCTTTTTGCTACTTAATAGGATTACATGCAATGAACTAACCACCGCATGTGATGTTTGGTAGTCTCAAGTCATTGAAAGCATGCACGGCCCACATCTCTCATTGGTTGATATGTCACGAAATAAGAAATGAGGAGGGAGTTAATGTACCGTGCCTAAGTGTTTTGGGATTATTTGGTTTTCGTAAGGTGACTTACACAACATTTTTTGTTACATGCATTAACATTTTATTAGTTAAATCAAAGGTCAAAACTTGGCGCAAAATGCAAAGGGGACCAATAAACCAGTAAACATGAAAGTTCTCTCGTTTGGCCCCAACTAGAGGTCCGGTGAGATGACTATACTGCACCGGCACGGAGGGGGACGCAGCTTCATTAACTTACTGCACCTGCCTTTGGGTGTATGACACGTGGGCCCAACGGGTGGATGGCCAACCTGTCATACAGCCAAAGGCAGGTGTAGTAGAGGGGCGAGGAGTAGATGGCCAACACGCATGTGAATTCAACATGATCGCACTTCTCATATAAAGGCTCCCGCCATCCAATCTATGAAATCCTCGCACCCACGCACCCAAGGGCAAGAGTGATCACTCCAATCGCAAGATCAGTTGACTAGAAGCTAGACCCACGGAGGCTATGAGCGCGAGCATCAGCCGGCTGTGCCAGATGGTCCACGATGCCGGCCTGCGGCCCGGCAACGAGGAATGTCTCCAGGTAGTGCTTGAGGCCGCCAGGGCGAGGGGCCACTTGTTGGAAATATGCCCTAGAGGCAATAATAAATTAGTTACTATTATTATATTTCCTTGTTCATGATAATCGTTTATTATCCATGCTATAATTGTATTGATAGGAAACTCAGATACATGTGTGGGTACATAGACAACACCATGTCCCTAGTAAGCCTCTAGTTGACTAGCTCGTTGATCAATAGATGGTTACGGTTTCCTGACCATGGACATTGGATGTCATTGATAACGGGATCACATCATTAGGAGAATGATGTGATGGACAAGACCCAATCCTAAGCCTAGCACAAAGATCGTGTAGTTCGTATGCTAAAGCTTTTCTAATGTTAAGTATCATTTCCTTGGACCATGAGATTGTGCAACTCCCGGATACCGTAGGAATGCTTTGGAACGTCACAACGTAACTAGGTGGCTATAAAGGTGCACTACGGGTATCTCCGAAAGTGTCTGTTGGGTTGACACGAATCGAGACTGGGATTTGTCACTCCGTGTGACGGAGAGGTATCTCTGGGCCCACTCGGTAGGACATCATCATAATGTGCACAATGTGACAAAGGGGTTGATCACGGGATGATGTGTTACGGAACGAGTAAAGAGACTTGCCGGTAACGAGATTGAACAAGGTATCGGCATACCGACGATCGAATCTCGGGCAAGTACAATACCGCTAGACAAAGGGAATTGCATACGGGATTGCTTGAATCCTTGACATCGTGGTTCATCCGATGAGATCATCGTGGAACATGTAGGAGCCAACATGGGTATCCAGATCCGCTGTTGGTTATTGACCGGAGAACGTCTCGGTCATGTTCGCATAGGTTCCCGAACCCGTAGGGTCTACACACTTAAGGTTCGGTGGCGCTAGAGTTGTTATGGGAAATAGTATGTAGTCACTGAAGGTTGTTCGAGTCCCGATGAGATCCGGACATGGCGAGGAGCTCCGGAATGGTTGGAGGTGAAGATCGGTATATTGGAGGAAGGGTATTGGAGTGCAGAATTGTTCCGGGTACGGTGATGACCGCGTGTCGAAAGGGGTTTGGAGGCCCGGCAAGCTTTGGGGGCCTTATGGGCCAAGGGAGAGGGCACATCAGCCCACTAAGGGGCTGGCGCCCTTCCACCCCATCTCACGTAACTTGGAGAGGTGGGGCGCCACCCCTAGGGCAGCCACCCCTCCCGGCTTGGGGGCAAGTTTCCTAGGGGTGGGGCGCCAAACCCATCTAGGGTTTTCCCTATGGCCCGCCCTCCCTAGGGAACCCTAGGCGCCTCCCCTCCTCCCTTCCCCTATATATAGTGAGAGAGAGAGAGAGGGCAGCGGACCCTTCCTGGCGCAGCCCTCTCCTCCTCCAACACCTCCTCCTCCTCCGTAGTGCTTGTTGAAGCCCCTGCCGGAGAACCACGAGCTCCATCACCACCATGCCGTCGTGGTTGTCGGAGTTCTCCTCAACTTCTCCTCTCCCTTTCTGGATCAAGAAGGAGGAGACGTCCCGGCTGTACGTGTGTTGAACGCGGAGGCACCGTTGTTCGGTGCTTAGATCGGAATCAACCGCGATCTGAATCGCTACGAGTACGACTCCTTCATCCGCATTCTTGTAACGCTTCCGCTTAGCGATCTTCAAGGGTATGAAGGTGCTCATCCTCTCCCTCTCTTGTTGCTAGAATCTCCATAGATTTATCTTGGTGATGCGTAGAAAATTTTGAATTTCTGCTACGTTCCCCAACAGTGGCATCATGAGCTAAGTCTATTGCGTAGATTCTATGCACGAGAAGAACACAAGTTGTTGTGGGCGTTGATTTTGTTCAATATGCTTACCGTTACTAGTCCAATCTTGTTTCGACGGTATTGTGGGATGAAGCGGCCCGGACCGACCTTACACGTACACTTACGTGAGACAGGTTCCACCGACTGACATGCACTTGTTGCATAAGGTGGCTAGCGGGTGCCAGTCTCTCCCACATTAGTCGGATCGGATTTGATGAAAAGGGTCCTTATGAAGGGTAAATAGCAATTGACATATCACGTTGTGGTTTTGCGTAGGTAAGAAATGTTCTTGCTAGAAACCCATTGCAGCCACGTAAAACATGCAAACAACAATTAGAGGACGTCTAACTTGTTTTTGCAGGGTATGCTATGTGATGTGATATGGCCAAAAAGAATGTGATGAATGATATGTGATGTATGAGATTGATCATGTTCTTGTAATAGGAAACACGACTTGCATGTCGATGAGTATGACAACCGGCAGGAGCCATAGGAGTTGTCTTTATTTATTGTATGACCTGTGTGTCACTGAATAACGCCATGTAATTACTTTACTTCATTGCTAAACCGTTAGCCATAGTAGTAGAAGTAATAGTTGGCGAGACAACTTCATGGAGACACGATGATGGAGATCATGATGATGGAGATCATGGTGTCATGCCAGTGACGATGATGATCATGGAGCCCCGAAGATGGAGATCAAAAGGAGCAAAATGATATTGGCCATATCATGTCACTTATTGATTGCATGTGATGTTTATCATGTTTATGCATCTTATTTGCTTAGAACGACGGTAGTAAATAAGATGATCCCTCATTAAAATTTCAAGAAAGTGTTCCCCCTAACTGTGCACCGTTGCGAAAGTTCGTTGTTTCGAAGCACCACGTGATGATCGCGTGTGATAGATTCTAACATTCACATACAATGGGTGTAAGACAGATTTACACACGCTAAACACTTAGGTTGACTTGACGAGCCTAGCATGTACAGACATGGCCTCGGAACACAAGAGACCAAAAGGTCGAGCATGAGTCGTATGGTAGATACGATCAACATGAAGATGTTCACCGATGATGACTAGTCCGTCTCACGTGATGATCGGACACGGCCTAGTTGACTCGGATCATGTAATCACTTAGATGACTAAGAGGGATGTCTATCTGAGTGGGAGTTCATAAGATGAACTTATTTATCCTGAACATAGTCAAAAGGTCTTTGCTAATTATGTCGTAAGCTCGCGCTTTAGTCCTACTGTTTAGATATGTTCCTAGAGAAAATCCAGTTGAAAGATGATAGTAGCGATTATGCGGACTAAGTCCGTAAACTAAGGATTGTCCTTGTTGCTTGGAAGAAGGCTTATGTCCTTAATGCACCGCTCAGTGTGTTGAACCTCGAACGTCGTCTGTGGATGTTGCGAACATCTGAAATACACATTTTGATAACTACGTGATAGTTCAGTAATGTTAAATGGTTTAGAATTAAGGCACCGAAGACAATTTCGAAACGTCGTGAAACATCTGAGATGTTTCGAGGGCTGAAATTGGGATTTCAGGCTCGTGCCCACGTCAAGAGGTATAAGACCTCCGACGAGCTTCTTGGCCTACAAACTAAGGGAGAAAAGCTCAATCGTTGAGCTTGTACTCATATTGTCTGGGTACACCAATCACTTGAATCGAGTGGGTGTTAATCTTACAGATGAGATAGTGATGTTTCTCCAAAGTCATTGCCACCAAGCTACTAGAGCTTCGTGATGAACTATAACATATCAGGGATAGATATGATGATCCTTGAAGTATTCGCGATGTTTGACGCCGCGAAAGTAGAAGTCAAGTAGGAGCATCAATTGTTGATGGTTAGTAAAACCACTAGTTTCAAGAAGGGCAAGGGCAAGAAGGGATACTTCATGAAACGGCAAAACAGTTGTTGCTCCAGTGAAAACCCAAGGTTGAACCCAAACCCGAGACTAAGTGCTTCTGTAATGAGAGGAACAGACACTAAAGCAGAACCACCCTAGATACTTGGTAGATAAGAAGGCAGGCAAGGTCGACGGAAGTATATTGGATATACATTATGTTAATGTGTACTTTACTAGTACTCCTAGTAGCACCAGGGTATTAGATACCGGTTTGGTTGCTAAGTGCTAGTAACTCGAAATAAAAGCTACGGAATAAAAGGAGACTAGCTAAAGGTGAGCTGACGATATGTGTTGGAAGTGTTTCCAAGGTTGATATGATCAAGCATCACACGCTCCCTCTACCTTCGAGATTGGTGTTAAACCTAAATAATTGTTATTTGGTGTTTGCGTTGAGCATAGACATGATTGGATTATGTCTATCGCAATACGGTTATTCATTTAAGGAGAAAAATGGTTACTCTGTTTATTTGAATAATACCTTCAATGGTCTTGCACCTAAAATGAATGGTTTATTAAATATCAAACATAGTGATACACATGTTCATGCCAAAAGATATAAGATAGTAATGATAGTACCACCTACTTGTGGCACTGCCATGTAAGTCATATTGGTATAAAACGTATGAAGAAGCTCCATGTTGATGGATCTTTGGACTCACTCGTTTTTGAAAAGTTTGAGACATGTGAACCATGTCTATTGGTGTATATGCATGAAGAAACTCCATGCAGATGGACCGTTTGGACTCACTTGATTTTGAATCACTTGAGACATGCAAATCATACCATATGGGCAAGATGACTGAAAGCCTCGTTTTCAGTGAAATGGAACAAGAAAGCAACTTGTTGGAAGTAATACATTTTGATGTGTGCAGTCCAATGAGTGTTGAGGCACGCAGTGGATATCATTATGTTCTTACTTCACAGATGATTTGAGTAGATACTGAGTATATTTACTTGATCAAACACAAGTCTGAATTATTGAATGGTTCAAGTAATTTCAGAGTGAAGTTGAAGATCTTCGTGACAAGAGGATAAAATGTCTATGATATGATCATAGAGATGAATATCTGAGTTACGAGTTTTGGCACGCAATTAAGACATTGTGGAAATTGTTTCACAATTAATACCGCCTGGAACACCATAGTGTGATGGTGTGTCCGAACATCATAGTTGCACCCTATTGGATATGGTGCGTACCATGATGTCTCTTATCGAATTACCACTATTGTTCATGGGTTAGGCATTAGAGAAAACCGCACTCACTTTAAATAGGGCACCACGTAATTCCGTTGAGATGACACCGTATGAACTATGGTTTGGAGAAACCTAAGTTGTCGTTTCTTGAAAGCTTGGGGCTGCGACGCTTATGTGAAAAAGTTTCAGGTTGATAAGCTCGAACCGAAGCGAATAAATGCATCTTCATAGGACACCCAAAAACAGTTGGGTATACCTCCTATTTCAGACCCGGAAGCAAAAGTGATTGTTTCTAGAAACGGGTCCTTTCTCGAGAAAAAGTTTCTCTCGAAAGAATTGAGTGGGAGGATGGTGGAGACTTGATGAGATTATTGAACCATCACTTCAACCAGTATGTAGCAGGGCACAGGAAGTTGTTCCTGTGGCACCTACATCAATTGAAGTGGAAGTTTATGATGGTGATCATGAAACTTCAGATCAAGTCACTACCGAACCTCGTAGGGTGACAAGGATGTGTACTACTTCAGAGTGGTACAGTAATCATGTCTTGAAGGTCATGTTGCTAGACAACAATGAACCTACGAGCTATGGAGAAGCGATGGTGGGCCCGGATTCCGACAAATGGCTCGAGGCCATAAAATCCGAAAGAGGATCCATGTATGAAAACAAAGTGTAGACTTTGGAAGAACTGCTTGATGGTCGTAAGGCTATTGGGTACAGATGGATTTTAAAAGTAAGACAGACAATGATGGTAAGTATCACCATTAAGAAAGCTCGACTTGTCGTTAAGATGTTTTCCGACAAGATTCAAGGAGTTGACTACGGTGAGGCTTTCTCACTCATAGCGATGCTAAGAGTATGTTGGAATTGGATTAGCAGTTACTGCATTATTTATGAAATCTTGCAGATAGGATGTCAAAACATTGTTTCCTTGACAATTTTCTTGAGGAAAGGTTGTATGTGATACAACCAGAAAGGTTTTGACAATCCTGAAAGACGCTAACAAGTATGCAAAGCTCCAGCAATCCTTCTAAGGATTGGAGTAAGCATCTCGGAGTTGGAATGTACGCTTTGATGAGATGATCAAAGATTTTGGGTTTATACAAAGTTTATGAGAAACTTGTATTTCCAATGAAGTGAGTGGGAGCACTATAGAATTTCTGATGAGTATATGTTGTTGACATATTGTTGATCGAAATGATGTAAAATTCTGGAAAGCATATAGGGTT